>CM034546.1:11367094-11678639 GCA_020055645.1 Tomocerus qinae | reverse complement strand
TGAGACATAGTCCACATCAAATATTAATCCCGACAATGAAAAGAGATCTTTAACTTTATTTCTTGTGTGGTTTTGGAGGAGATGAGAGTTTATCGTTCTACGGATACATTCGACCATTTCAACTGTATGTAGCTGGCCATCATTCTCACAACCATTTCAACAGTCGCATTTGTCTACAGTGTGGTGTACTACACTAAAGAAGAAATAATTCCATTCATTATGATTTATTATGCTTGTTTATTAGAAATCGGGTTGCTCCTTGTCAGCAAAAGCAAAGAGCTTGTTTGGTTCAAGCTCGTAATCAGTCCACTGTTGCTTCATGTTCATTGTTCTTACGAGGTGCCTGAAAGGAATTGTCATTACTGATTTAGTAGAGCCACGACCCAGTGAAACAAATCGAATCCGATTGAGCATTTGGTAAATCTGTCTGGCTTTACAGCATTTGGCGAATTTCACGTAGCGCTAATGAATTCCATCCGTTGGGGAATTCTGAAGTATATTCTTCATAATATTTTATACAGTTATTTTTGTTACAAGATTAAACAAAAGTTATCCCTTTTTCCAAAAAATGTATAGAATATTTGTATAACCGTCAACTTTTATTTTAATAATAGAAAATGAAAGTGTAATTGAAGCAGCTATTCGGCATACAATTCCGAAAAGTATGTCCCTATCAAACACCTTTGAAGTTGCCATATTTGATGGAAATGAACATTTTGCCATACAAGAAAATTCAGAATTCCAAGTTCACCAACGTAATTGAAAAACTTTACAAAACCATCCGGAATTTCCTCTTGAATTCCCAAATGTTAGTCCGGAGAAATGGATTGCAAAAATGCAACAACTCTGCAATGATTCTCCGAAGCTCAATTTTTCATCGCCTTCTGAATGATTCCTACTGGAATCCAGAAAGCGGAGGTGTAAAACCAAAAAGACAATTATATCATGGAACAGAAGAAAACAGCTTTCCTCAATCCCTATTTTCTCTGGATTTCAAACCGAGAATATTCCCTATACTCAATACTTTTCTGACACAAAAAGTCATTCGTTTTAATCCACTCCGGACTTTATCACTTATGGCTGGATCTGTTTCAAATCAACTGAGGTACACTAAGTGTAAAACCTGTTGGGAAAATCAACCTCGCCGTTAACATTTTATAATTCTAACATTTACACAATATTTCATATTTCTCTATGTTTGTCACTGACATTTATAGTTTACTTTTTGTGTGGAAATTCGAGTGTTCGTAAAAGCGGAAATACAATCCTTTACTATTAAAGCTTGTGAACTATGTAAATAGTGAAAATTGCAAAACTTAAAAACACAAAATACAGTTGTCAACAATTCGTCGTTGTACCATTCATATTCGGTCATTTTTTTGTCATCAAAATGGCGTTTGGGATACAGTTACATTTATTCTGTAAGAAACTTTATAGGGAAATGGGTATTAGGCAAATTAACGCACAAGGAAAAAAAACATTGAGCCTTCATGCATTTGGTTTCCAATGTTATGTAGTTAATTGGGTAGGTGTGAAATATTTAAAATTTGAAATAAATAAATGTTATTCTGTTACTAAATACAAAACGAGTTAAGCTCTCGGTTTTTCATTTAAGCAATTGTTTCAACAAAAGTCTACCTAGTTAAAAAATAAAGCCCTTATAAAGTTATGGTTGTTAGGGCATAAACATATTTCAAAAGTGTTGACCCTCTTCCCGAGGATGTCAGAGGTCAAATGTTATTTTTCGTCGAAAAATGTCGATGTGAGGTGTCATTCTGAAGACAAAGATGGCCAAATAATTAACCATTTTTTGGAGCCGAGGAACAAATAAAGAGGTCAAAGTTCATGTTTGCAAAATATGCACAGACAAAATAAAGTAAAAATGTCCACCGAATAACTTTTATCAAATAATATCCTATACCTATAATTTTTAATTTTTCCTATGTCATATAATTTCTGTCTATGAGGTGCATCTGCATCATTTACCAGGACAAGAATTAGAACACGACTTGTTTTAAACAAAATAAGCCGAAAACCAAATAAACTCTCTTGCTTAAAGACAACCTAAATCGACAAAAACTTTGTTTAGTTTTGTTCGTTGTTGTTTTTCGTGGTTCATCTACTCGCTCTCTACTCCTATTAATCATTCTTACCTTACGTATAAAAATGACTTATATTCCAAGAATGTATTCTTTTAATACAGCTAGCTTCACCATCTTCATGATGTAGGATTCTTTAGCTGTTGAAATTGTTCGTGAATAATTTATTAGCTTTGTTGTGTTAACTTAAATTGCCATAGATAGGTAGAAATAATCAAAGTCCAGTGCAGTCAGCGCCGCTCAGACACAGACTTTGAAATTATTATATAGCACCGGATTTAAATCTTATTTGTTTTCCTACTGGTATTATGTAGTTGATGTTAGTCCACGGTTCTCGTGTATTAAGTAAAAAAAGAAAATAGTTATTGCACAAGCCTGTCCAATGCAAATGCTACTAATGTTATATATATAGTGTTAAGCATTTGCCCAACATAATGGCAATTTCGATTTCTTTATATACGTACCAATCTTTTATTATATTACTAACAAAAGTGTAAATGTCAAAGGTGACAGCTGCTTTCGCTGGTAACTTATATAGACTAATAAAGCTATAAATATTAAAATCAATATTGAGCAATTACAGTCTTCATTGAACTAAATACAATTTATATCACAGTAACACAACAGGGAAAATAACCTTTATTCACAAATGTTTCAGTAGCTATTGATAAATCCACCATGTACCACTCCTGCACATTGAACCTGGTCACGAAGACCAAAACAAAAATTAAAATAAAATCAATGACATTCTTGATCTAAGTCATTATATTCTTATAAAATGTTAAGTGCCTAAAATCAACGGACTATTACCAGTAGAAAATTATAGAGGTTCGTCCAGCCGTGCCGGCTTCGGCCGGCGCGGTGGTGAAATCAATATTAAAGCAATGTCGTCCATTAAAAAGAGGAAGAAAACATTGCAGACAATACCAGGGGAAGCGTTTGAAAAACTAGAGATCATTGCTAAGCTAGGGGGTTTGTTACGAATATTTCCATTTATTTGGATAAAAAGAGATCACGCTCTAAAGAATATACACAGTAAGACCACCAAAAGCTGGTGTAGAGCATGGTAAAGTTGGTCGTTCCGGGCATATTGAAAGTGGAATTTCACTTTCATCATCGTGGATCTAAATTGAACGATTTAGATCCACGGCTTATGACCAAGCCATGGTCATTTGGTTGCTC
Source organism: Tomocerus qinae (assembly GCA_020055645.1). Classification (NCBI taxonomy): domain Eukaryota; kingdom Metazoa; phylum Arthropoda; class Collembola; order Entomobryomorpha; family Tomoceridae; genus Tomocerus; species Tomocerus qinae. The sequence continues at coordinate 11,675,358 of CM034546.1, read as the reverse complement.
CTAGGAACGTGACGTCATCACATATCTGAGGTCATAATAGCCGTGGATCTAAACCGTTCAATTTAGATCCACGGTGAAAAAAGGTGAAATTCCATTTTCAATATGCCCGGAACGGCCAACTTTATTATGTAAACCATCTCACTATGACTACACCAGCTTTGTAAGACCACAACTGCCGTTCTTCTTCCACGTTTTATTTTTATTGTCAGCTGCCATATTTTTCATAATTCAGTCAATAAGATTTTCAAAGAAGGGGAAGAAATAGTGTCGTATATCTTTGCTTTAATTATAAGCCTAGGATGCTGCTTGTTTTTAATGGTGATTATCACATGGATAAGACTTTCACATCGACGTTGCTCCAATGTTTACCGACGGGTTGAAAATTCTCGGCGATTTTGAAGGTATAATTTTTCTTTTTTATTAATCGACTTTGAAACGATTTCAAGGACAGTATAATAATATTCCAATGTCATTTATTTTTAGAAAAGTATTTCCACCAAAAGAAGGAAACACAAAATGTTTGGCTGACTAAAGTTTTTAAAAGTGATTAATCTCTCTGCATTTACGTTTCCATAATATAATTGCATTAATCTACCTACTTCTTCACAGACTGCCAGTATTTTTGTATGTGGAACTCCCGGCAAAATATTCACATTTTCTCATTCGTGATTTTATTCGCAACTTTGGCGTCCTATATGACTGCATCCACCGCCTGCATCATTTTGTTTTCACTGGAATTGTTGGTAATTGTATACACTCTTTGTGTTCGGTATTACAAAGGAGTTGACGTAAGCCATATTTACAAAAAAAACGTTTTCAATATTTACTGTAATTGTTTAGGAGAAAAATTTTGACGAAATCTTTTTCCCGCAAAGTTAGTGTAAACTGTTACCATATCTTTCAACATAAGAAGCAATGAATGAGTTCCTTAGTAAATTCAATTGCTGCACGGGTGCACACAAAATAAACACTTTTTGAATCCTAAGAAATTCATTCATTACCGAACTACGTTATAATAATATACTACACAACTACAGAGTATACATGCCAGAAAAAGAAAAACTTTTACGTTTGGTATTAAAGATATCACAAATCATTTTCTTAATAACATTGCTCATATTGTGGCATGGTATAGTAGTGCATTTAATGGTGAAAATATTTTACAGGTTGGGGAAAAAAACACTACAGGTCAGAAGACGTTGTTCAGCAGGTTCCAGCTATAAGCATAAGAAGTACAACAACATTTTTAAATATTACATACAGTATCTACAAGAAAAGTTTGGTTTTCTACTAGCAAACCTATTCAATCTTTAATGACAAGAATGGTAATAGTACTTATTACTTTAGCTATAAATTACACAGCAACTTTACACCCCTTCATCGTAATTGCCTTCACTTATTGCGGTTTGTCCATTTTTCTTGTCCAATGGTGTTTAATTTTAGTAATACTGCACAAAATTCCACAGGTGTACAACGACGCTATTAAAAGCTACTCAAAGCACTATACTTCACAGACTAAGGTGGATACTATGTATATAGATAGAACCCTACGTTCCCAAAAAGAAATTCATTTCAGAATTGGGTTTGACAGAACCAGTTACTGCACAAAGCGTTCCCCGTTTTGTACTGAGTCTTAGCAGGGGAGTCATGAAATTGTTAATATCTGCTGGGGACGTTGGAGATCTATTTAGTGAATTCTAAATAGATCTCCATGCCCCTCTGTTAAACCAAGCGAAAACCAAGTATAAAGGTGCTTTATTAAAGAATTTATAAATATACAATTGTAGTATACAGTACGCAGTTGTGAATATTCTGTCTCTGTCAACGTGTCAACGTCATTCATTAAGTATAAAATACAAGGAATATTAGGTGGATGAAATTATAGTTTATTAATATTATATAAGCTGCACATTGTCAGAAGAAGTGAGTAGGGGAATATGAAACTTAAACTGGAAGAGTGGGAATTGAAGCCAATGATAGCAATACAAAAGTCAATACTAATATTTGAAGCGACGTGTATTATCAAGGTAAATTGTATTCAGCTTTTGAATAAGCAACATAAATATATATAGTAGTATAGAATAAATTTAGTCTGGATATTTCTACCTTTGTATAATATAAACTCAGTAGTAAGAAATGCTAGTATATTCACCACACTTACAACACGTATGTTTGTTATAGTTTTTATCCATTCTATTTGCATTTCCTTATTAGTTACTTAACCTTTCGTTAATGCCTTAGTTGATGTTTTTAAATATGATGAAGGTTGATGAATTAAATTAAGCAATAAATATTAAATACACACTAAAGCCAAACATCATTCAATGTTTTCTAGCTTCCTACTTCTACTAGTTTAAATAGAACCAGGTAAAGCAAAATAACAGTCACAAACAACCAGGGTTATCACAGTTATCAGGTATGCTTAAATGGCAAGTATAATTACTTAATGTTTTCCCTATACTTAAAATACTTTTAAATCGATAACAAAGAAATAAATTCATCCATGCATAAATACAATGCACGTGCCAAGTACATACAATGCACAAGCAAAAGTACATACAATGCACAATAAAGTACACATGCAAAATATAAACAAAAGTACATACAATGTACATTAAAATATGTTTTAAGGTCTACTTTTTAGGTGTGATGGTGATGGTACCATTCATTGGTACATAAGTGCATATCAATTCGGAGAGTATTTGAGAAAGTATAAACTTGCATTTATTATGATTTATTACTATGAACTGTGATTCAAATATTGTCATAACTTCATATAAAATTGTAATGAAATTCAATGGCGTACTGCCACAATAAATGTTAGTAAATTATGTACGTATTTGTTTGTGTACATAAATTTAAATTGTAGCATTCTGACCTCATTGTTTCTTTAGCATTGTTAGAAATATTTTTATTAAATATATATTTTATTACCATCGTGATAATTGTCGTTTGCCTTGTATTTATGTCTTCTTGCTTGTGCTTCTCTGAACTTAATCCCAGCAAACACAAAATTGATGACACGAATTACTGTTTTTATTCTTTTTTTATTTGTAAAATCATGCGTAATTCTAAAAATGTAGAAAAGTTAACCTTTAAATACCAATTACTATGCGTTCTCTCACTAATCATATACGGAGAACTGTAATTATTTCATTTCAATTTAATTGAGTTTAGTTTCCAATAAGTAATGATTGTAAGTAAAACAAACTTAATACTTGTATGTATGTTATATACCTATGTCCACTATAGAATATTAGGAGATGCTTATCATACTTTAGAGATTGCAAATAATGAAAATAAGTGAAGACACATGAAGTATTTAAAATTTAAGGTATTTTACAATTATTGGACTATATAACGAGACGTGAATCTTTGGTTTAGATATGAGTGAATGATTATAATGTATTACATGTACATATTTTGGTTTTCAATACACATATACTTAGGTGAACGAAAGTACTATAGACATCCATTTTCTCTGGTTCTAGAAGACTAGCTTAATTACAATTGGATTAAATTCCGCTGTTCTTTTGTTCTTCGTTGTTACTACTAGTCTTTTGAAGAAGAAAGTTTGGGATATAAACTTTACTTAGCTATTGTACCAATTAATCCGATTTTGTGGAAGAGAGCTTCTAATTGCAGAAAGTTTAGTTTGGTTTCTGAATAAGTTAAATTATCGTAGAAGGATAATTAAAATTCATAAGTCCGGTGCATAAATCCAGGAATAATGAGGCATTTCAAAATAGCTTTGTAGATTGGTGTACTATAGCTAAAGAAAATGGATTATGATTCAGCACAGTCGACTTGATAAGTAAAACAGGGCCAATATTTAAAATCCGTTGCAAAATGAAACTAGCTAATCTTATTATTCGAATGGAAATATATTTAGTGTCTGTTCAAATTTTGCTTTGCAGTTGCGAAAAACCTTTCTAAAGTTACAAAGTCTGGTAGCAATTGTTTGTGAAACGAACAAGTATTTTAGAAATAATTTATGGACAAAAATCTTCAGTGGTCATTCAGGAAAATCATGATGAGTTAACTAAAATGTTGAAGCATGCCAACTCAGCAATGAAATGTAGCATTCGAATAGTCTCCAGAGGATTTAATCACCAACGACCGATTGAGTACTGCAATAATATTGGCTATGATTTGCGTATCAAGAAAACAGGTGACAATTTAATTCATCTTGTATCTAAGTTTGGCAATCATCGAAAATTAGTCTTGTAAATGACTTAAAAATCAATCTCAACAAGTTTAACGATTTGAATTATCTAAAACAACAAAATATTTAAGCATCAGTTTTTATTATAAAGAGTATGAATCGAAATCAAAATTTGACGTAGATTGCAGCTATTTTCATGCCAATTTTCTTCATACACGTATATTATATTTTCAAACACTATCTTCAATCTTCGTGTATATTGTCTCCCCTACATCTTACTGGAAACCATTTCGTGACTATTCAGAAATTAGTTATCACGCAAACAAAATACATAAATTTTAACGGAGCCACAATTACAATAGAAAGTAACAAACATGCCAATCCAACAGTGTTGAATATTGGAAAACTAAAACGTTTAAAAATCTCCTTCTAAAGAATTGCTACATAATTTGCAGTTTATGGTGATTGATTTTATGTTTAAGTACATTGCTGATAATATGAATGTGAATTTCCACAAAAGTAATAAACTACATTCATCAAAATTTATCGTAGGACAAGAATTTCTGACACAAAATTTGTTAGCAATGAAGCCTAATGTAGTAAAACTATATTCCACATTTTCCTCCTACTTTAAATTTGGAGATTGCCTTTTTATCTACTACTTTGAATCGAGGGAACTGGAACGATTTGGTGGATCCTATCGGGTTTTTAATTCTTGGATTGACTCTGTTAACAATTATAGTCGTGGCTTTATCAATGTGGCTTCTGTCAAAACAACAAAAGTACTAACCGAAAGAAATCTCACTTGAACCTTCTTTGGCGTGTTATTGTTACAAAGGCTTCCTTACGGGTATACTAGTAGATCCTTCCCCTAAAAGAAATTTGAAAAGATTTTCCGATTTAATTGATGAAAATATAAAAACAGACAATTGCAATGATTCACTCCAGTAAATCTGAGTATCTTTTTTTGGCTGGCTTGTTCACAAAACTCCAATATAAGGAAAATGTAACTTCGGAAAAACAATCTAATTCTGACCATTATAAAATAAAAGCTGAGAAGATCAAAGCCATTGAAGGAAGGCCTAATTTATGGGATGTTTATAATGACATTATGTACCTTGAAAAAGTATTTATACAACAGAAGAAGAATGTTTTGCTTATGCAAAGAGATTATCGAACAGATTCATTCTTCGAAGAGTTTTATTATTTCAACTGATACAGTTTCAATGACTAGAGCTATGCTTTTGAAGAAAGGCTGCTTTGAAACACGAATACACTTTGTGCTCAAACAATTACAATCATCAGGAATCATGGATTGGTTTTCTGTCTATAAACAAGATATCGTGTTTAAATCTATCACAAGACACGTATTTAAAAAAATACGACCACCAAAAAATATTGAAAAACAAGTGACTCATTTATACAAAAGTATCAATTCTTATGAACCTACTACAATTAATGTAGGGCACATTGTTCCTCCATTTCTCCTGTTTGTAGTTGGATCCTGTTGGGATTGGTGGCAGCATTTATCAGTCGAGACGATTGTATTTATTATTCGCAGAAAAAATGAACCCAAGTCAAATACACTTTGAATTGGAAAAATTAAGCGCAAAAATATTTGGAAAAAAAGAACAAGAAAAGCCGTTTTTCTGAGGAAAAGTTCGTCACTCAAGAAAATCATGAAGAGATTTAGCTAAAATATCGTAGCATACCAGCTCAGCAATGGGTTTAGCTTGTTCGAATAGCCTAAACTTGATTGAAAGTAAATAGTGAGATTTTGTAGAGACATAAAATTAATTTTTATTGACATTTCTACTTTTACTAATACCAATTGTATGCTTAAGTACGTATTTGAACATTGAAAAGGGTTAGAAGCCTTAATTCCCCAACAAAATCTTCGAAAACATCAGTAATTGCTTTAACAGCCAGAAATCTGTGTCATTCTTACAAGCAGTATTGAATTCTTAACTCTTTTTGCTACGCTGGTGAACAGGCAATCATGCAGCAATCTGTGCCAGAAAAAATAGCGGATTCTCTATTGCACCACGGTGTAGTCCACATCCCAGTAACGCATATGGTCCAGCAATGTGTAGATAGGGTTGAATTTGATGGAACAATTTTTATCTTCATAAACCTTTTTCGAACAGACTTTGTAATTTGCTCCTTCTATGTGGACTTCATTTTGATGGTGTACATATCCCAATCAGGAAAGACACATGTGAGGAATAAGGTCCCGATTTGAAACAACTCTGACCATCGGTATGGACTGCTTGTCAAAATAGTCTGCAAACGCTCTGTGTTTCCTGTTCGGGGTTGGCCATAACCGAATAGAGAATACTTGACATTTTTAAACTCGTTATTTGTTTGAAATTTGTACAACGTTATTGAAGCCATGGCAGCCCCTAAGCTGTGGCCTGTTAGAACTAAATTAGTCACCCCTTTGTTTGTTCTTCAATTCTCTTTTAATCACAGGAACGGTTTGGTCATAAAGAGAATTAGTAGCGAGTAGAAATCCGCTATGAACTTTTATGTCACCTCCCAAGGAATGTTTTTGGCCATTGCGTCTTGAAGGTAGTTCTTGGCATTGTAGCTTCCTCTGTAGGTCAAGACTATTTCCTTTTTCGTTTTGTCTACAGTCACGGGGCCAAAGTATTACACGTTGAATTGGTCAACACTGCAGAGACTTTTACATCTTTACTAGTTTTTCTTGCAATAAATACAGTTCCATGCTTTCAAACTTGACGTAGAGCAGTAAGATGCCGCAGTGAAGTAGATGTAGTATTTCTGTTGTTCTATTGGAGGCACGGTTAGTTTTCCATCTACAATACCCAGATCTTGAGTAGCTGCATCGTCTTTAATGGTCACACTTGGGTTACAAGCCCAAGAATTTGGTGCAATAAAAATAACTAAAACAACAACAGGTAAAAAATTGGTCATTTTATAAAAGTCCAACAACTTATGATTGGAATTTAGATGAGACTGGATTGAATGATCATTTGAGATATTTGTACCACATTTAGATAATACAGTTGCATGTCAGGCAATTTGCTTTGAAACATGATATCAATGTTTGCATTGTACAGTGTCGTATGCATAAAAACATTTTTTATAGCTCCTAACCATTCCTAAATGACACGACTATGCAGAACAATTAGAGTGTTTACGTCTACCTATGCGTAATTTTAAAAAAAATCTGTGCGATTTGATACTAATAGCTTGCATATAAATTTTTGACGTAACCTATGATTAAATAATTGTAGCTCTCCTATTCTATAACAAGCTAACATGCGAAGCAATCTATGAATTGAACTCAATCGGTAACAATCATTGTGTTACCGGTAAATGGGAAATTATGCGTAATTGATGACTTCCGATCGATCTGTCAGAATGGATCTTTTTAGTTATTTCTAGTATCTCTATATTATGATTGTATACTTGAGTCAATAAATTCATCTGCCTATACCTAAGTATCTATACACGTAGTTTACTTACTTGCGCTTACATTTTAAAGCACATTGCCTAGATGCTAGATCTATTTACTCTCTTAGTAAAATCTGAAGTATCGAAGGCATCGACAAATTTCAAAACTAACTCGATGGAAAAAAATGCATAGCTACAAACGCACACTATAAAATAATGTATTACTGCATGCTTAACACTTAACTTACACAATAAAAGTACTTATTGAATTCTGTTCAATTAATATTTTGAGATTCCGAAAGTCCAAAGCACACTCAAAGCATTTCTCTTGGTTAAAAGTAGCTCAGATATTTCCAATTTTATGCAAATTTTTCTTTTTCGAAGGGCAAAAAATGTTACTTAAATGGCAATCGGGTTACTGTGCTGTAGAAATTAGATTGTAAAATCGATGACGCCATACACAAATTTGTATAATTCCATACTTTGTCTATCTATTCAACCAAGAAAAATATACTTCAGTATATTCAGGATTTTGATGGCATGTGGGAATGAATAAGTGGGATAAATAACGAGTGTGGAAATAATGTGGTATAATATATGCCATAAAATAACATAAAATTGCAGCCACACTATCTCAATCATACATTACATTACAACATCATAACCATGAGAGATGAAGAGGGGTGCATTTAAGTTCAAAAGTCACTGAAACGATTTTAAGTTACGCTTGTGCCATTTATTTTCGTAGTCTATCACTGAGTGGGAAAACCCAATTGTTCCATATGGGAAATACATTATACTTAACATGACCAAATTCAGTTGAAACAGTCTACCATTTCCTTCTTTTTGCTACTCTGATAGCCCACAAAAGCCACCCACACATTCCTTCAATCTGATATTCTTTGACTGTCATTTTATTTAGGTTAATGTAGCTTTTGCTTTCTTCAGTTATATATACTTAAGGTTTGGAAAACACCGTGCCATTTAACGCAAAACATATGCATAGAAGTAAGATATTGAAGGTCGATCGAAATTAAAGTTTTAAGAAGCAGAGCTATATTTTCGTTATCAGATTTTTACATTGAATTTGCAGGTACAACCCCCTATGGTACAAGTATCACTCCAAAGTTAAAAGTCCACTGCTTCTTGCATTAAAAAGAAGAAAACGTACAATTTGTACCGTATTACTTTAAATGTTGAAGTAGAAAGGAAGTAGACTTTGCGATTATATATGTATAATTTATATTCGCCATAGATATTTCAAATTATATGGTTGCCTTTATAGACACAATTTTCAAAGATACTAATCTTATTTTTCCAGGAAATGTAGTATTGATTTTTTACAGGAAATTGCTGGGCACTACCATAAGACTAATAATTGCTCCTAGGGTTGATTTTTTATTAGGTAAACCACTACATGCACTGTAGTCGTAGTATTCAAATGAATTAGATAAGGGGTGCCACAATTAATTTGTATGGCACACACATGACTTTTGTATGGAGGATTTTTTGACATTTAGTGTGACTTTGTATGGTATGTTATGACTTGACCTAATGACTTTGTATGGAAATAATTACTATGTATGGTGATAGTTTTGTATAAACATGCATATAGTATACCGATGCACGATATATATCACCACAGGTTGGTAAATTTATTTAAGTCTAAGAATATATATATATAGTAGAATGATAATACCAGGTAGAAACTGCATATCCAAGCGTAAAGCATGGATAGTTATAGTTAGCTATATGGATAAAGTGAAGGAAGTCATAATACTCTTAGCTCTGACGTTATCTCCCAATTAGCTTGTTATCAATTAGCCATGTAAATATCCTAACTGACATTGACCTTGCGTAATAATTGCCTACATTACATTTTAAAATCAAATAAAGAGGTAACATTACATACCTATAATGTTAAATTAACTTACCATACAAAGTCATAAAAGTTCCATACCAAAGTCATAAACCGCCATACAAAAAGTCATAAACTTGGATTGGATTGGAGACTTTTTTTATTGGAAACTAGATTCAATAATAAATACAGGGGAAAATTTTATTTATTTGATGATTTTGACCAGAAAAATGCAAATTTGAACCCTGATTTCAATTCAGATTCGATTTATAACTTGACGAAATGTTTTGTTAAGGCAGAAGTACAGCACTTTGAGACTGGACACGTTCCAATTATTATAATACGTATCAATTGTCATATCAGAAAGGGGATTTTCCTGTTAAATATCTTCCATCTACATGACTCAATAGTTTTCGAACTAAACAATCCTGTACTTTTTTGGGAAAAATACTCGGCACTTGGTTAGGGAAATTCGAGATTGTCCAGTTGGTTTTAGTATGTATTATACTACTAATAATTTGTGGCTACTCATTCAGGTGAAATTTTTGAATTTCAATTTTATCAATCAAAATTCGGGAAGATGTTAGATGCACACTACCACAGAAATATACGTTATATTATCACAGTGGGAAATTGGGTGGGATTTCTTGCTTTCAAATACCAAGGGGAGAAAAAAGATAGCAGTAGACGTGTCAATATTTCACCGTTTAAAATTGGTCGTCGTGCTGCTATTTATGGTTAATCAAGCACAACATTCTCTATTGTACGTGTCATTTACACGGTTCACACAGAAAAATCTTTCAACACGCTCAGCCTAGCATTGCCTCTATTTACTCATCGTGATTATTGTTGGGTTCATCCAAATACTACTATTGTTTAAAAATCCCATGACTATGCTCAATTGATAAATACTGCTTTATGTATTTACAGAAAAATTTACAGGTACAACTTTTTGTTACAAATTCAAATTATTTAAGCGGACATTTTCTTATACTCTACATTAGAGATTCTATGCTCATACTAAGAAAAATCTAATTTTTTGTATCTGCAGAGGAGTACGTCCTTGTCAGTAATTTCGGCGTTTTAAAAAAACTGAATATTTTATTCAGCAAAGCAATTTGGGCTGCTAATTTCGTTTGCCCTGTGATAACATGCTTCATATATTTCCAGAATCACGAGCAAGGAATTTTTCTGCCATCAATCCTACCATAAAAACAGAATAAATATCTCATGTTCGATACTGCCTTCTACTGCGGTACACGTTGTATATCTTCAACTGGGGAGCCTGGAGTGTGATTGGCACTCTTGTAATGCCTGGATGTATATTCGCCGTAATCTACACACGTCTGTTTAAAAGAAATGAAGTAATTCTAGAATTAATTTTAAAAATTGATTTCATTTTTATTGACTATGTACATTTATTTTTAATTTGCATTTTCAATTCTATTCTAAAAATGGTCTTGCTTCCTCACCACTCCTTGCTATGGAAACACTTTAATAATTTGTTTTTAAATATTTAAGATCATTATTTTACTCCATAGGATGAGCCTCGAAAGGCACTGATAAATTCGAAATACTCTGCGAACACCGGAAGCAATCGTTAAAGTAACAAACTGCCATGGGAATCATGCACACTTTACTTACCAACTGCCTCAGAACCTTTATGATGCCATTACAGTCAATTATTACCAGATCATTATTGGTCAACAATCTCATTTTCAAATCCAGCCGCATAGATGCATTGATGCTTTATACGTATTGTCTCCTTACGTTTACCACAATCATCACTTGGGTCGGCTTCCTTCATGCGGGCTATCGGGTGACAAAAGCATCAAAATCCTGTATCCGTTCATGGAAATCTCATCCATCGAAATATATGAAAAAGTTTTGCAAAGCTTGGCAACCACTGCAATACAAAATTTCGGATATTTCTGTCATTAACTTTCGAAAGAGTACAATCAAATACTTATTTACAACTCAGCAGGGGAACGATGAAACTTTTAATGGCGTATAAATAGGTATTGACGTAGGTTTAGGAGCAATAGTACAGCCTAGAGCGTACTAACCAGGCTAGTATATAAAGGTTTTCTTATTACATGGCTTGGTGCAATGGCGAATAAGAGTGGTAGTAATTGATTAACTAGTTAATATGATAATTTATTTAATTGGCTTGTGTACGTGAATATAATTTAAAATATAATTTTATTTTATTTTATCCTATCGGTTTTAATGGGGTGTGGAACCAAAATATCGAAAGTCATTTTGTAAATGGATGTAATGTTAAACTAGAAACATAAATTAAAACGTGAGAAGTTATAATTTCCTTTTTCTTTTAAAACTTTGTGGGACTTTCTAGTAGCACTTCTTGCATCGTACACATCTTTATGGGTTTGTATTTATACTATGAACTAAATTAACTTTAATCCACAATATTTCAACGTTATAAGATGTCACTATAGAATTCATTTTATACTTATAAGAAGCTTAATAAGAAGCATACGATAGTAGATATCTATGCTTTAAAAGTGTCATGCGCTTAAAATAGTATTCTTATTACACCTTACTCACGCTTTATACTAAAATAGCACATAACAAAATAGGGTGACAAAATTTATTTTTACGCTTAATGAAGACTACATTACTCTTATCCTTAAAGCGACAAAATTTTATATAAGGTTTATATAAATAATAATATATTATAATCTCACAACTTCATTATTATCATTAAATTGGTAAATTACGGTTAGACTTAGTTAGCTATATTTTTCATTTTATAGGAAATGTAAATTTGAGCACTTTGTTATACTACTTATAAATTGCTTTGTAACCTGATGAAAAATTCGGAACCCGTTTCTGCCATTAGTTTTAAATCAAAATGTTAAATTCATATAAGGTGCTCGTGTCTTGATTGACCTCAAAAATTCATTTGTAACCATCTACTTCTTAAATCGACAATTAGAGATATAAAACGCTTGCTGTCCTCTTGAATGTCATTTGTTGGCTATTAGTTATTAGGAATTATATAAAATGTATGCCCACCTCTTAAGTTTTATGGATGGGATACCTTGACTTATATAAAATGTTTGCTGTCCTCGTGAGTTTCATGGCTAGGGCTACTTAGACTTATATAAATAAAAGCTAAGCTCGGAAGTTTCATGCATCTTACTATTAGTATTTATATAAAATGTTCACTATTCTCGAGAGTTTAGAAAGTATGGGCTATACTTTGACTTATATAAAATGTTTGTTGTTCTTGTAAGTTTCAACACTGGTCTACTTGGACTTATATATAAGTGTTTACTTATTCTCAGCAGTTTCATGTCTGGGCTACCTGGGCTTAAAATAATTAATTAGTATTTACGGGAAATTCACGTCTTGACTATTTGTACTTATATAAATTGTTTGCTGTTCTCAGTAGTTTCATACATTATATCTTTATATAGGATCTAACTGCTATTCTAGGGAGGCTCCTTATCTTGACGACTTTTACTTATATAAAATGTTCACCATTCTACGGGGAGTTTCCATGTCTTACTATTTGTATTGTTTTATACAGCAAATGTTTAATATTCTCGAAGGAGTTTCATGTCTGGACTACTTTGACTTAACTTGTTTGTTATTCTCAGTGGTTTCATATCTTCTATACTTATAAAGGATAACTGCTATTCTAGGGAGTTTCGTGTCTTGGCTATTTGTACTTATATAAAATATTATTTGCTATGTCTCAAGAGTTGAGAGTTTCATGCTCTGTTAGATTACTTTAATGACTTGTATAAAATGTTTGCATGTCCTTATAAGTTTCAACTCTGATCTGGGTTACGTGTGGACTTATATAAAGTGTTTACCATTCTCGGTATATTTATGTCTGGGCTACCTGAAGCTTAAATTAATTAGTATTCTCCGGGAATTCAAGTTTTGACTGTTTGTACTTATATAAATTGTTCTGCTATTCTCAGTGGTTTCATATCTTTTATACTTACACTATATAAGATAACTGCTATTCTAGGGCGTTTTGTATCTTGACTATGTGTAATTATATAAAATGTTCACTATTCTAGGGAATTTCGTGTCTTGCCTATTTATACGTATATTATAAAATGTTTACTATTCTCGAGAGGTTTCATGTTTGGATTACGTTGACTTATATAAAATGTTTGCTGTTCTTGTAAGTTTCAACACTGGACTACTTGGACATATATAAAGTGCTTACTATTCTCAGCAGTTTCATGTCTGGGCTACTTGGCCTTAAATAATTTAATTAGTATTCTCAGGACATTAATGTCTTCTTGTATTTGCATTTTTTGCTTACTTATATAAAATAGTTGGATTAAAGTATAAAATAATTTATTATTCTTATCGTCTCTCAATCGTGAGTTTCATGCCTTGCCTATTTGTTCTTATATAAAATATTTACTATTTTCAGGGATTTCATTTTTTGGCTACTTTGATTAGTTACATGTCTATTGCATTGCTTTGAGTTATAGGAAATGTTTGCTGCCCTATAGTATTAGTATTGCCGTGCCTAGTTAGGTGCTTAACTTATCAGGCAAAAAAGTCTTAATATGTATTTAAAAATCGATAAGTTTAAAATACTTAATGAGTGATATGTATTGAAATCCGTACATATGTATTAAACCATTTAAAAACATGACTAGACTAAAACATATATCTCCTTATTTCGCTTTGATTTGGGATTAAGAGAGTACTATCTAGCAATATGTCTGCATTTTAATTTTTTTACGCTTTTTCTCAAGAATTGTTAAAAGATTTACAATTGATACGACTAGTAATAACCTGAAATTTGTTTTTTAATTATTATTTGAACAATTTCTCAATCATATTGCAAGCACAATAATTGCCATTGGAAATGCCAGCATTTAGAGCCATTTTAGTTATTCATACACAAAAAATGAAATTGAAATACGATATTATCTTCGTCTTCAGAGTAGGAAAGTCGGGATGCCTTAAATTATTTTCGGATTGAAGGAAAAATTATAAAATTTCGATTGTTTTATAATAAGAAATTATAAAATGAGTTTTCACTTTTTAAAGCTTTTCAGCCGCTATAAGTTGTATATAATGACGGTATTACACAAGTCATTGATGAATGAAAGGACTTTTAGCCTTGTAATGTATCAGTACCGGCCGGCATCAATTTATGTTTAAAAAACAGCAAAACAAGTAAACGTAAGTTTAATAAAAATAATAATAATGGCATGCGGCATTTACGGCACATTCGACACCTCGTTCGTCTTGCTACACAAATGTAGGCACTCTTAATATCGTTATGTTCTTCCGCATCCCTATAATAAAACTATTATTTTGCTTGCTAAACTATAAGTTTTATTATTGCAGTGTAATGCATTATATATCTATGTAATATACAGCTAAAACACCCTGAATGATTATCTCAAATAGTTTCCAAGTTATTCTATCACTTTTATTTAGCTTAAAGGTTGAAATCCTTGTAAACCGAGTTTCAATAAAAAATCAATATGAGAAACGCTTGGCCCTAAGCTACAAAAATGCTTACTGAGGCTAGAGTAAGCGTATTGTCGTTATGCGTGAAAGAAATATTATTTGGAAATTAGATGGCCATTTATCAATTTAATATCATAGAGGTTTCAATTAATTTTGCTCACAAATGGTTAGTTAGGTTTCGGTATGAGGTAACATTATCATATTTTTACTTTTATTCGTATATAGATTTAGGTTTTTTGGAATTGTAAAAGCACCTCAAAATTTGATAAAAGGGGTTTAACATATTATATTATATAGAGTGTGATGCTAAAACTTCTTCAATTCTTTTCTGTCACGAAGGACAGAGTTTTAATAATACTACTTCTCCCGTATTAATAATA
This sequence comes from Tomocerus qinae, assembly GCA_020055645.1. Taxonomy (NCBI): domain Eukaryota; kingdom Metazoa; phylum Arthropoda; class Collembola; order Entomobryomorpha; family Tomoceridae; genus Tomocerus; species Tomocerus qinae. The sequence continues at coordinate 11,660,054 of CM034546.1, read as the reverse complement.
TTTCCTATAATTAATTTTTTTATGTTGAACAATCAATTTTATTCATGATTACAGTCAAGTACAGAGTTAAACTATTAACATGGATCTTATCCAATTAGGAAATTAAAGACAGTTAATTTTCTATTGAATCGCATAAAACTAGTTAGCATGCCTCGATATATCATTTTTCACTCTCTTCTGTGATGAAGATCGTATTAAATTGTTATTCTCATTAGGTTTCCTATACTACCCAAGTTTCGTTCAAAGATAAAAACATTTTTGTAAGGAAAGTCCCAGAAATGTTGACGTGTGGGAGCACTTATTAGAACCTAGATGCGAAATAATACCATCATCAACAAATAACATGTTTAGATATCTTTATGATAACTTAACATAACTATGTCAAGTATCATAAAGATATCTATACATTATTTATTGATATTTCTGTAGCTTACAAGAACTAACATTCGTTTCGACCTTCATTATACCATTTCTATCATAATGATTTATATTATCGCATTATCCATCATTTCAGAAATGACAGCCAAGAAAACAAAGGAAATTATGCTGATTGATAGGATTTATTATCAACTATAGGCATATTAATGTCAAAGTAAAACAAAAAAAGTATTCTTGTGAGATCTAGGGTTTATGAGTGGGGGTTTTATGGGTTGGGGTTCATTTAAAAAATCCCGTGGGATTTATTGGTTTTATTTATAAAATCTTATGACTTTGTGCACTCAGACTTTATCCACTTTCTATCTTTTATAGACGTAAATAATAGAAGAAGTTTAAGATTCATGATCACGGTTTGCTGTCGGTTGCTGTTATTGTCAGCTGAAGTTATCCAGATTTCCCTATATAGAGTATAATATATAAAGGCTTGCAATTATGTTTTTATAAATATATTTAAAAAAAAACCCCCTTAAACCTAAAAGCGCAGAAGTCGAGGTTTGTTTCACAAAAGCCTACTCTTTTTAATACTTTGTAAAGAGCTTAGAGGATTCAATTCCGGGAAATCTTGGGAATTTTTCTCTTTCCCCGAGTTCTGTTGGTCTCATTTCCTGTATAAATTGGGAAAATTAAAACATTATTATGACACCTGTTAAATTAAATTTTCATTTGTCACTTTCAAACAGAATTAACCTTTTTCATTTATTAGTAACCTAGTTAGTAAGTTTGCCTAATATGAAAGTTTTGGACGTTATTTCACACTCAAAAGTTAATTTTTCACTTATTAATTTCCAGTTTAGGGAAAATTATTACTTTTTTTACTCTTGGTCCAAATCTAGTATGATTGTCATAGTACAGTAACCAATATTCTTTCCCATATCTACTAGCTGCATGATAGAAACAAATTATTCTGAAAAAACTATTAAGATGTTTGGTTCTATTGTTTTGGTTTATCTGCATACATATTTTTTTTCGCTGGAAATCCAAGGAATCTGGTGTCTATTAGTAAAGTGGTATATTTATATTACTGTGGGTATGGATTGAAGGTAAAGGGAAAACAGGCTCCTTCCCAACGGAAACGCGTCATATTTATGGCGACAGTACTTTTCCAGCAGTGTAGTGATAAAGAATTGTTTTGTATTACAAAAAATGATTATACTTGATGTTTATCAACTTCTATACCCTCCTCTCCTATCTTCTTTACGAGATAATCTCACCCCCCCCCCCCCCTCCTATAAAAATAAATCCCATATCCATTTTCTACAGTCATTAGGATTTTACCATGAAGATAGTCATCATCTACTGCCTAGCCATTATGGCTTTTGTTGTTGGAGCAAGTAAGTCAATTTATTAAAATATACAAATTTTATTTTTAACAATTTACTTTTTAAAAATGTAGAAGAATGCGAATGGACTGATTGTCATAGAACCAAATTTGAGTACATCTCGCGCTTGCCATTTATATGGGGACTATAAAATACCCCAGTGGTAGATGGAATGTTGGAAAAGGCACTTGCAAAAACTTTGGAACACATTGGGAAGAAACAGAATGTTGTCAATGAAGCAGCATATTGGGATGTGAGTCATTAATTTAAATCAACGATTTCTTCCAGTTTATTGAAAGAGTAATCAAATGCTGTAATAAATTTAGGTTCCAGAAGGATAAAAACCTCGGGAAATGCAAACAGGCTTCTTCAAGCTAAAAATGTGAATAAATGGTTAAATTAAATGGCTAACTGTTGTACCTTTTAGCTTTTCTTACATTTTATTCCATATTTCCAAATTTCAAACATTGTTATTTATATTCTATTTAAATTTGTGCCCAATTTGTCATTTTATTTTTACATATAATATATAGCTGCTTGAAGTATGCAGCTGCTGCAATTGCATCGCGATAAAAATGTTAATGGCCATGCAGTCACTTTACCATTATTTTATCATGTTACTATAGATTTTACCATATTATGTGAATGTGATATTTGGAAAGTCATAGTTTAAGTTATTGGTATTTCATTTTGCAACCAGTGCATTTTAATGTATTCAAGAAATTGGTAAATCTGTTATTCCACCTTGTAGTCGTTGGTACCACCTAAGTGCTAATAAACACACCAATGTTTTACCGCATCCCGTCTCAATTTTTAAAACCAGGCAATAGTTTAATTTAGTCAGAAAGTACTGAAATGGAACCATTTCAAATCTATTGGTCTTCAATTAAGATTTCCAGTCCTTTTACAGTATTTCTATGTAAAATTGTAACATAAAACGAATTAAATATACGCTATTGCCTGCACTGCAGTCACTACGTAAAATTACTATAGTACAGGCATTATACCTTGGCTGTAACAGCATTCAGGAATGTATTCAACCTACTCTTTACGTGTGAAGACACTTGAAGATCTGTAGTACTTCACAAACGGTTTTATTTAATACATCCAGTTGGAACTAAGAAAAGGGCTAGGTTAAAAGGATCGGTTTAGAATTGGGGTATATTTCTTCGTGAACCCCACACTGAATATGGCTAGACATGAGCATTGAGTTCACCATCACAATAAGATAAAGGTCGTAAGAATATACCTAAGTTGTTTAGCACAATCTTTAGATCTTACTTTCGTATATTTTTTTATTTCCCCACTTCATATTACGTTTTGAAAACCAAGTACATTGTTTCATTGGAAAATTCCCATTACACAGTGCAACTGGTATACACTTTAAATCTACTCATTACCAGGCATCCTAAATTTTTGGCAACCACGTTACCTAAGAAATCCTTTTATTTAAATGTCCAGGTTTGCCGATCAATGATGTCATTTTACAAGGAACAAAGGACTTCAAGAGTTATCATAATAATATTTTCTATATTCTTCTGGGCGGGTGAGAAAATGACAATAATGGTTTTTCTAATAAGGTTTAAAAACGAGAAATTACGATTAAATATTAAAACGGAATAATCATACATGGGTTATACTGTTAAAACTTCAAATGGAAGGAATGCTATCTGTGAAAATATTTCTCAACAAAACTATTAATAAGCATAGAGCATGACATCCAGTACGGGGGTACATCGCCAGTTTTGCGTCAGTGAAATTGTCGTTAATGATTAATACTATAAGTATAAATTACTACAGTAGTTTGAGCAGATGCTAAATAATAACTGAAAAAATAAATTTAGAAAATGTTGTGAAGGAGGCCATGGCAAAGAATCATGTTTGTTGTTCGACCATAGTATGGCGATCTCTGTCCTCTAATGATTTAAATCTTGGAGAGCCATGCATATTCGTAGAGTAGCAAATTTGTATTTCAGATTCATTTTTCTATTAAACCAATGACAAAATTACAAACCAAATTAGTGACCAAATGCTAACGTAATTGATATAAATTATTGTTTGTGCTAATACTTTTTGCAGCTAAACAATGAGTACTTGCATTTATTCATAGGTTTAACTAACGAGTATAATATAAGTATTATATACATTTAAGCAGCACGAAAATATTTTACAAACTGTACAATACAATGCAATACTAACAGTATATCATTTGATGTTCGCTCTTAAAATTAGGTTGTATTAGTATTATACAGGGTTGTGGGTCGGGTTTTTTATGGGTTGGGGTTTTTTGGGTTTTTTGGCAAAAAACCCACCCCACTTTGCCAAAAAACCCTGGGTTTATTGGGTTTTTTGGGTTTTTTACAAAACATACAATAATCTGCACTAAAGCTCCATCTAGATAAGCAAAAACATACTAATTTTCTCATATTTCTAATTCAAAAATGTAAACAAATATACAATCAGGTGGAAACAAATTGTAGCTTTTACACTTTTACGTGCAAAAAATGCATCGTATCGAGATGACTAGGTTAGCTATAAATTAATTTTAAGTTCGTAAGTTTTAATCTTTGTGGAAGATTATATTGTTGTATACATAATTATGCTCAATTTTAATTAACTCCTTGCATTTTCCATTCATTGCTGTACTGCTTCACTATTAAAGCTCTAAATTAATGAAGGAGTTTCATGAAGTCAATTTAATCAATTAAATATTATATTGAATAGTTATTCAGTAGTTGTTATCCAAGAGTAATAATAGTACAGATGCTCAAAAAAATTGCATGTTTGCTGCGTTAAAATATGTTAACAATAAAACTGTTTGTGTTTTAATTTTTGTTTTTGCGTAAGTAATAGCAGTTGCAAGATTACACTATGATGCTGTTACTGTCAGCTGTAGTTTTTATATATGGTATAGTATAGGATTGCATTTATGCCTATAGTTATATAAAAAAACTCTTAAAAACAAAAAACCTTAAAAACCCAAAAAACCCGGGGTCGTGGGTTTTTTTCTAAACAAACCGGGTTTTTCGATACCTTGGTATTATATAATGGTATTATATGTATTGGTATTTGTATTGTTAGGTGTAAAAATTAGAAAGTAGTTGGTTTTTAATTTGTATAGCAATCATTTTAGAGATAAAAAATGCCGTTCTTTTCTTCCTTTCCTAATCTCCTATTATATTATGTTTTATTGAAATTCCACTTATCATACTTTATTCGAACAGTGAAATTTCTTTGTGCCCTGTACACCTTGACTCATGACATGTTTACTGTCCTCGTCCGCATGGGTTTCATGTCTTGGCTATTGGGAGATATGTCAACTAAGAGCAAAAAATGCTATGTGTCTTATCTAAACCAGACGGCACATTAACACAATTATAAATAGTGAGTACCATACACTGAAATCACATAGATACATTTTAAAAGGATAGTGTAGGAAAATGGAATAAGCTTTGGTGTATATCTTTAAAAGCAGAATCTATAGCAGTGAAAATGTGTGTTTGCGGTTTTCAACCTTTGTTCTCTATAAGGACATGTTAAATAAATAACTGATATTTGACAGGATTGTGATAAAATGTTCACAAACAGTTATACACAATATCGAGGTTTGATAGTAAAGAAAAATCTCACTGTAAGAATTAAAGTTTGCTGCATAGTTAGTATCTAACATCAAAGATGTATTGTGTCAAATTTCACAGTAAATACTGATAAACACGGCATAGAAGCCTATGACTCATGGTGGTGAGATCTTATTCAGGCACAAGAATCTAAGGTAAATATGTGATTCAATGGGTAAGCAAATGTCAGATATAAATTATTCTCATTATAAGTACTTTGACTATGGTTACAAGGCACCATTACAAAGCATGTTATTAAGACTGCGATCACGTGGACTCAATTGAGATATGTAGCTAAAGCAAAACAATCAAAATGTCTTTTTTAAAATTTTGTTTCCATATTATGTAGAATTGTACGCTCCCTATTTCATCTGTGGTGTAAATAATTAAAGAGGACCCAGAATTCCAAAAATCAGTCTGTACTTAGAAGGGAAACGTCATATCACCTACAACGAATAATTTAAGTAAAATTTTTTATTAAAAGGAAATAAATAAGTTCGCAGTAATATAAAAACCCCTTAAACGCAAAAACCCGGGGTTGAAGTTTTTTCTAAAAATCCCTCGGATTTTCTATCCGTTTTCAACAGAGTTCTATTTCAGCCGGCCTTTTTTCCTTGTGACCCCCCACCCGGACAAAAGGGGCAAAAGTAGCTAAAATTCAAAAATGTCCGGCAATTTTTACATCCTTTACTGTATTGTTTAGCCCAATTTTGACTTTTACCCCTTTTGCCCACCAGCCACCTCGCAATTTACCCGCCCACTAGCCTCTTTTGCCCCCTACCCACCGTCTAGTTGACCGCTGCTCATCAATAACCCTATACAATCCCATGAGGTAACCAACAAGCATTAATCCAAGCATTAGACATGAAAACAAACTCATAAGGATGTCCGATTGTAACTAAGCTAAGCTAATGTTGATAACAAGAATTAAGCATTACGACAACGTTCTAGTTTCTTAAGGGATTGGCTTTAATGTGAGGCTAACATACAATTACAAGAAAATTCGTTGGATACATTCTGACAAACACTACATAACAAAGCAACCATATATTAGGTTAGATTGACATGATTCACTGCCATTGCCATGTAGAACGGTATTGAAATCACTGAGACCTACGAAGGAATAAAATAATATAAATTCAGTAAATTGAACTTTATTAAATACGTGTGGTGCTAAGATTTTTAATCAGAGTAGTTAACCATGGTTTGCTGAAAGAGTAAATTGGGACACGAAACACTAGAGTAAAGTCAAAAGCCCATTTCACAATACTATCATGTAATAGTAATATAAAATACTAATTCAAAATTAAGAAAATTAGATTGAAGAATAATAAAACCGACTAGAAAATATAATAGACGAGTTTCATCTTCAAATTCAGTGAGAACGAACCTCATATTATTTATATGTTTGTGCTATAAGAGAAAAATTGAAATATATCTATCAGACCATTTGTAAAAACTCATGTCAAAGCAATTACATTTGATAACATTAAATTAAAACCACAATTTAAAACAAATCTTATTGACTTTAGAAGATAAATTTATTAAAAGCAAAACTGTAAAAATGATTTACTTATTGATTTTGATACTCACCCCCAAGTTATCTTTAGGATGGAAGTTGTCCGAAGTGGTGCAACTGGAAAGCGATTGCTATGTTAGTTTGATCTGGCAGCAAAATATTGTGGCCACTCCGAGGGATGATATAATGACAGAGGAATTGCGGGAGATCGATACTCCTTTCGTGGTTTCAAAATTAAATTTCAAAGAAGGAGAGATATACTGCACTCCAAACGCAGATATGCTTCAGAAACGGTATAGTGCATTTATACTGTTCAAAAACTGTGAGGCAGCTTACCACGGAAAGAACTTAAGTATTCCAATTCCCCGTCCAGCAAGTCGTCTAATATGTTTGGTGCATATCATCGTCAATTTCGACCCTACATATTTCTTGGATAAAATGATAATGATCCATATCAGTGAGACGTCCTCGGAGAAAGAGATACAAAATGAGAAAAGAGATTTATTCGTTCGGAAGCGCTATAATTTTGGAAAGTATTCGTCAGTCTACACGATGATGGATGGAAAAACCCTTGAGTCGGCTAAGTCAAACCCATATTACTTTTATGATGTCATGGGAAGTGAAATGAGGAAAGGAAGACTGGCGCATCTTCTATTTATGTCTAAATCCTGGTTTCTGTTGTCATCATCAAAAAGGATGACCAAAGAGTATATTTTGTTTCTCCTCACTACGACCCGGATGAAGATTTACCCAACTTTCGACTTCGCTATGATATTGTCTCTTTATGTTCCCAAAATGATTGTTTTGGTCAGTCACTACGTAAATTGGCGATAGAAAACTTCATAAAGGAAAGTAGCTTTTTGAAGAAAATGCCGTTGTTGATCTTCGACAGGAATATTTTTAAATCATATGGTATGAGAATAAAGGAATACTACTGTGGAAAGCCAATAAAAAATACTTACATTACAAATTTTGTCTACAACCCCTTTACGGCTCTTCCTACCGATCTATTCTATCATTTTCGAGAAATATCCAAACTCAACAATGCATATCGTATTAGCTTTTTTACGACAGTTGTTTCCAAAGCAAACGCTATATAATTGCATTGTATTTTCATTTAATCATTTACCCAAACTTTCCTTTTACTAACAGCCCACACCAAACCATATACGCTACAGGGAAAGAGTCCTACAATTTTGTATCCTGTGTCGTTTTGGAAGACGAGAGTCTCTCTTTCTATGGATATATTCGACCATTCGAACCGTATGCTTGGCTGGCAATCATTCTGACAACTATTTCTACAGTTGCCTTTGTTTATGGCGTTGTATATTACACAGAAGTGGAAAGTATTCCATTCATCATGATTTGCTATGCATATCTGTTGGAAGTCAACTACTCCCTAACAGCAAAAACAGAAAAACTCGTCTGGCTTAAATTAGTAATCGGTCCGTTGTTGCTCATGTTCATTGTCATCACAAACTGCTACAAAGGAATTGTCATCACTGATTTAATTGAGCCACGACCTGTGAAACAAATCGAATCGATTGAAGAATTGGCAAACCTATCTCAAATGACTGCTCTTGGAGAAATTACTGGCTCTAGTCCATTTAATCCGTTTCAAATCCCTATATACAGACAAAACTTTATTCTTAATGACTACTTTTGTCAGAAAGTAAATGCTACACATCATAAATGGCTAGATAAATGTATATACTTTCCTCGCTCAGTTGTCTTTCAAAATGAAAACCAAAATGTAGTCGAAGCAGCTATCCAAGCATATCGTTCGCTTGGAAATGATTTCTATTTAACCACATTTAAACTGGTGAATTGGATGAATAGTATGTATTCCATCTACAGAGAAATTGGAAATTCCAAAATGATCAATTTAGCAGAAAAGCTTAACAAAACCATTGGGTTTCCTGTTGGATATCCTACTGTCAGTCCTCAAAATTGGATAGCCCAATGCAATAACTCAGTGTTGATTCTCAGGAGCTCCATTTTACATCGCGCGCTCCAATGACTCTTGGTGGAATCCAGAGAATGGAGGTACTCAACCAATAAAACAATTATATCATGGGAACAGAAGATAACAGCTTTCTATCAATCCCTGTATACTCTGGATTTAATACTGAGAATATTCCATTGCTGAAACGTTTCTAAGAGATAAAATGTTCGTTCTAATTCACTCAGGCCTTTTTCATTTTTGGTTGGATTATTTCAAATCCTTTAACTTCACTACATGCAAAACTTGCTGGGGAGACGACCAACCGCGTCCATTAACATTTAACAATTCGAACATTTCAACGATATTTTATATTGCTTCTGGTATTGCACTTACATTTATCATAGCTTTTCTTTGGGAAATCCGAGAGTCTTTAAAATTTTTGATTGCATGCACTTTTCTCAAGATAGTCAATAAATTTAAAAGTTTAAAAACCCATATTTATTACTTCTATTTGAAACCTAAGTAATGTATGATTAAGGAGATCGAAAGCTATGTATAGTATACCGATTCTACGAAGTAAGTCCATATAAATACTGAATTACTTATTTTAATTAACCGGTAATGTGATTAAATGAATGAACAATCAAATTAAAATGTGGTATACTGGAAAAATATGATTATATGATATTAAATTTAATGATATTTTCTTTAATCATATAATATATGTAGTCTGACCCATAAATGGATCTGACTTTACGCATAACAATTAGCCATTAGTATGCTTTATATTGAATTTAGTGGCACGGCACGACTAAATGTTTACAGAATCCATAATGATAAACCATAAACCTAAATTTAGGAAAACTACTCGTGAATCAAGAAGCTATAAACCAAACCTTATTTGTTGTCACTATATGCTTTTTACAGGTGATGTTAATGCAAATGAAATAAAATAGCATGGTATTACCCAATCCTAATATTTTAATCTATATTAAGTTAAATATATCTTGCCAGTAAAGATTATTCGTTCCAACGGGTTTGGGCTCTACTGCCGCCTAATCTTTTCTTAATCTCTTACTCGAGATTGGTAATCCGGAAAAAGGTGAGGGTAGGGACGGCGAAGGTTCAGGTAGCGGCTCAGGTAGCAAACGAAAGTCCCAGGGTAGTAAGACTTTTCCAGCATACCCAAAAATTGTAAGCATTGGAGTACTTACAATTAAGTGTTCAGGTTTACCTAATGCTACTGTTGCTAGCCGATGCTGCACCCTGGCTTGATTCATGGTTCTATTCTACAGTATATCTTCTGTTCATTGTTTGCTTTGTATTTACACTATTACACTACTAGTAATAATAAATTTCTACCATTGCCCCATAATCAATGATATCCATAAATATGTATTATATGTAAATCTAAAACTAAACTCGCACAAAGCAATGCTGTTTAGTTTTTTAATTATGACTTATTTGTGATTGCCATTAATATTGCTTAAATTTTTACTTATTATATTTATGAAGACAATAATATAGTAATTTAGTAATGTTAAAGCTTTTTTGATACGGGAAGTGATAAGCTTACTGGTTGCAACTTGTAGCAACGCCCAACGAATATTACAATACAATTACACGGTTTAACTAATGCATAATGTTGTAAATTGTAAACATGAAAAAAATAAAATTAAAAATATGGTTAGTCTAATGACAACCAAGAATAATGGTAAGTACTTATAGCTTAAATTTTAGTATTATTTGGACGAATATATCACCAGCTTGTCAATTCCAGTATTTGATAGTTTGGGTATTATTATATTTAGTTACATTGAAAATTAACAAGTGTTGTATATTTTATTATTTTATACTACTTTAAGATAAAGTAGAAAAAACTTATTGTAGCTGTGTTGTTAGAAGTTGCAAACGTAAGTTTACTTCCAGCATCGAAATTTTTTTGTTTACCGCCTAAAATGACATGGACATTATTAGAGTATATTATTGTCTTTCATAAATATAATGAGTAAAAATTCAAGCAATATTAATGGCAATCAGAAATAAGCCATAATTAAAAAACAAAACAGCATTGTTTTTTGTGCAAGTTTAGTTTTAGAATTACATAATATAATACATATTTATGGATATCATTGATTATGGGGCAATGGTAGAAGTTTATTATAGTTACTAGTGTAATAGTGTAAGTGTAAAGGCAGTAATGTAAAGCAAGCAATGCACAGAAGATGTACCGTAGAGTAGAACCATGAATCAAGCCAGCCAGCGTGCAGCATCATCGGCTAGCAACAGTATAGCATTAGGTAAACGTGAACACTTAATTATAAGTACTCCCTGTCCTTTACCTGTGCTTACAATTTTTGGGTGTGCTGGAAAAGTCTCACTACCCTGGGCCTTTGGTTTGTTACCTGAACCGCTACCTGAACCTTCGCCGTCCCTTCCCTCACCTTTTTCCGGATTACCAATTCCGAGAAGGATTTTAAGGAAAGACTTACGGGCAGGTCTTACCACATCCGTTCCAACAGTATGACTGTCTAATGTTAAAGTTGATTTATTTAGTGGTCACTAATATGAAACAGTTGGTTGTTTAAAAGCCTTGTCCCATGTCGGTTCACTGTCTACGAAGACTATTCTTTTAAATTAGTTTCTGATGTTATATAACTGTTTGTTGGCATTTCCTTACCACGAGTTCATAATGTTTCTTATATTCATAGCATTAGCTACCCCGTCAGAATCTCTAGAAGGGCATCTCTAGAAACAAACGAATAGATGTACATTTTGGGACTAGTGTGATTATGACTTGTGTGAATAAACTAAGAATGAATCCTTAAAATTCTAATTTGTGGCCAGAATAAAAGCCCCCCTAAGGTTTTAGTCTGGCAACAAACTAGAACTCTAAGGACTCATTCTTATCAGCAATCCCCATGTTATGCATATTGGAAATGCGTATGCAAATTAGGGGTTTAGTCGGTGAGTTGGGTATGAGCTTTGTGTATCTGTGTTAGCGTTAATTGGGGTAGGGTTTGGTATGTGGAAAAACATCTTTTACCTAGGCGTGCATCACAGCTGTCCACTTGAATATATCTATTATTACTGCGTGGCCATGGGGAGTCAATTAGAATTAGTGAGTACATAGCTATAATATTATTAGTGATAGATTTAAGCATAAGGTGACCAATTATTTCCTCTGACTTTTTATGGATTGAAGTAGATCAACTCATGAACGTTCACAACTATTTTGTTGCAATAATTTCGACAACTTTTCTGGAATCAATTTTAATTTATAGCCATTTATGCCATTAAAGGCTAATGGTATTAAAGATATATTATACTGGGTCCAGAGTTGCAAATATTCCCATTGCCCACCCCACTTTTTGGACGTGTGGGTAATGCGGGAAAACGGGGTAAATGGGAAATAGTGGGATTTAGTGGAAAATATGGGAAATAAAGCCCAAAAGTTTGAATTTTGGCGCTATTTTGGCTCCATTTCACACTATTTCCCACACTACCCACTTCCCACTCCATTTTGATACCCACATTCCCCAGTGGGAAATGGCAAACTTGCCTTTAGTGGTATTTACCACTCGAAAACTTGACTGTGCCTTGTTACCGTCAACCAGGTAGTGGCTAGTCAAAAACTGCTTCTGCACTGGTAAGTTTTATTTTACGGTAGAAAGTATCAAATGGCACATAACATGCAATAAGTTGCCTTTTAGCTTTGAATCACTTTTATATATAGGACATTCAATTCCATAGTTTGTATAATTCAACACCATTCTAGTTTCTAGGAGTGGTGGTTTTATAGTGAGGCTAGTTTATATTTCCAAGAAAATATTGTTGAATATATCATAATAAATAATACAATGTGACTTGGCTACCACTGCCACATAGAATGCTATTAAATTTACAGAGAGTTACAAAAGAAAAAAAGCATTTGAGTTTTGTAAAAATGAAATACTAAATACTTAAATACCTAAACAATGGATATAACAGTCATGTGTTCACTTTCTAAGTTAAACCTGATTTCTTCAAGTTGAAATATACAGATGCGTTTTATTCTGACATGGGAGCTATTTTAGTTTATAGGTATTAGATATATTTATAATATCATTAATCATTACCAAACTACCGTATACTAGCGATATATGGGTAAGTATCCTAAAGAGCCTACACTGTAGATCCACATCCACAGAGTATCGTAGGAAATTGGATTCATGGAAAGCTAAATACTTTATACTCAATACAAAGTTTTTGCTATTAATACATTAATATCGTTAAAAAAGCCATTATTTTATAGTTATTTAGAATCACATATAAAATATGTGCTGTTCTTGTTCAGTTTCATGTATGGGCTATTTAGAGGTATGTCAACAAAGAAAATAATATGTATCTTATCTCTCCAAATCGCCGACTCACACAATTACACATACTGATTAGGATTAGCATACTCCTTCACATACAATTTATCCTTGAAGTAGGAAAGAATAGCGTTTAAAATATAGAATAACCTTTGGTAATGTTTGGTTAAGCAATACCATCTATAGCAGTGAGATTGTATTTTTGGCTTTTAACGTAGGTCCTATATCAAAATATTACATATCTGCCAATGGACACGAATAGTATTAATGTGCTTGTAACATGCTGGCACAAAGTCGAAGTTCTAAGTTTTGATAATAAATAAATCGCACTGTGAGAATTAAATTAACCACTTAATTAATAGTATAGTGATGTTTAGCATGTCAAAATTTTTCTAATAAATTTTACCTTTACAGAGCATAAAAAATGTTGCCCTATTGCTAGGAAAAAAGCACTTTTTTACCGTTTTGCTATGGAATTTACCACATGTGAAGCTGAATTATGATTGAGTTGGAGGTAGTTGCAGACCTTTCTTTCACATGACAAAATAATATTTTCATTTATTTCGTTTGTTGAGTTGGTTTGCTAGTAAAATGCAATTTGTACGTAATATAAATTGCATTTAACTATTTTAATTTAATTTAAATTAACCAAAAATGCAAAATGGTATCATATTGCTAATTTGGAAGGTTATGATTCATAGGGGTGAGTCAAATTATCAGATATAATTGACTGTCATTATAAGAATCTAGTTACAAGGAAAAATTACGTAGGAGATGTCAAAGGGAAAAGGTGAAATAATCCAAGTTCAGAACTAAAAATAAAATCGTTCGTTTAGTTCAATTGAGCTGATCCAACGAACTGTTGAAGGATGTCGGCCACAACAAACGAACAACCTGGAAATGTACTGAACGATAAATTGAGCTTAAATAGTAATGAATATTTAGTTCAGTTTAATCCATTTGGAATTTTACTAATAGTTCGGTGGTAGATTGTGCTTTGAATTAGATGTTAGATGGTCAAGCGAACTTAAGGCTTAACCAACTTGAATTTTTCTTTAATTTCTTCGTTAAATCTTATTGATCACCGCTAGCCCGCTTACAACATTTGTCGGGGGATGCAATACTAGAACATTTGTCCCTGTCAATACAGCCAGGCCGCTGAGATGTTTGGCTTTTCAATCCGATGCCTCAAACCTCTATGTTACCCTTAAATTAAGTCCGAGGAATTAATATGTGACCCATTCAGGAAGAGTATTTTTACAAAATGAAAAATCATAAAACGCATCTACGTTTCTATCCATCATACAGTATATTAGCCTACAGTTACTTATAGCTGCTACACAAATGCTAATTTAGCATTAATTTCCCTTTGTCGCAATATTATGACCCCCTCACTAGGTTGAAGAGTGATGGACGATGAATTGTGTTTGGCTGATTGAGGCCATGTTTAAACGGTACTTGTCATCTATTTAAAAATTTCAATAAATATGACGGGAAAACAAACTCCGCATGCGCAAACAGATATGCATTGTATTTATTTAATTTTTCAAGAAATATTCTTTGAAATAAGAGAAAATTCCATGTCTGGACGAAACAAAATTAAACCATAAGGATATCCGATCCTAATTAAAAGCTAATGCTGAAAAAATCAAGTAAGATATAGACACTACCTTTTTAGGGTGTTGGCTTAATGGCGAGTCCCATTTATATTTCCAAGAATATTCGTTGGATACCTTATAATAAACAATACAGAATAAACCAAAGCAATATCATGGTAAATTAGCATCATTCACTAGCCTTGCAGAACGATGTGAAAGTCACAGGAGTCACAATAGCATAAAAGTATTTAACTCCGTTAAATAATGAATTTAAATTAAATTTTAAATTAATTTTAAGTTTTTTTTAAATAACAACGTTTGGGAATTAGTTTTAATAGTGTTTTTTCTCAATTGGATCTGTTAGTGCTGAATGAATTATTCTCAGAGCTAAACACAGCTACATATCACAATCCATATTTTCTTAAAAAATTGCGAAAAATTGATGTATCAATTCAACAAAATCCTGTCAAACTCAAAATTAAATTTGCCGATACCAAAAAGTAATTTCAGACTTTTTTCAGTCTCTAAGGTATTAATATTTAGGTACCTTCTTCGGATTACTATAGTCAGATTAACGAACCTTTCCCAATGAAATATAACACTACTAACATCAATCGGTATTAATTTCAGAGTTAAAACTACTATTGTTTCGTGAAATATATAATATAAATCATTTTCGCAGAAAACTGAAAATTGTATTGGTGTACTATTATTCAAAATGATTTATTTATTACTTCTGATATTCACCCCTAAGTTATCTTTAGGATGGAAGTTGTCCGAAGTGGTGCAACTGGAAAGTGATTGCTATGTTAATTTGATTTGGCAACAAAATACCGTGACTACTCCGAGGGAGGATATACTGACCGAGCAGGTTTGGGAGATCGATACTCCTTTCGTAGTTACAAAATTAAACTTCAAAGCAGGACAGGGATATTGCAATGGAAGCGCATACATGCTTTATTATGGGGCAACGGCGTTTATAATGTTCAAAAAATGTGAAACATTTTACCAGGGAAAGAACTTAAGTATCCCGATTCCCAATCCAACAAGCCGCCTAACATGTTTGGTGCATATCATCGTCAATTTCGACCCTAAATATTTCTTGGATAAAATGATAATGATCCATATCAGTGAGACTTCTTCCGACGAAGAAATACAAACCAAACAAAGAAGTTTATTCGTTCGGAAGCGCTATAATTTTGGAAAATATTCGTCAGTCTACACGATGATGGATGGGATAAATTTGGAATCGGCTAAGGTAAACCCATTTTACTTTTCTGATGTCATGGAAAGTGAAATTAAGAAAGGAAGACTGGCGCATCTTCTATTTATGTCTAAATCCTGGTTTGTTTTGTCATCATCAAATAAGGATGACCAAGGAGTGTATTTTGTTTCTCCTCACTACGACCCTGATGAAGATTTACCCAAATTTCGACTTCGCTATGACATTGCCTTGATATGTTTCCGACATGATTGTTTTGGTCAGCGTCTACGTAAATTGGCGATAGAAATCTTCATAAAGGAAAGCAGCTTTTTGAAGAAAATGCCGTTGTTGATCCAAGACAGGAATGTTTGGAATCCAGAGAGTGTTGTAGGAAAAGGGGAGAAACTTTATTGTGGGAAGCCAATACAAAATACTTATATTACGAATTTTGTATTCATCGAACAATACGGTTCTTCCCTACCGATCTATTCTATTATTTTCGAGAATTATCCAAATTCAACAATGCACATCGTTTCTGCTTGGTACGGCAGTTGTTTTAAAAGCAAAAGCTACATAATTAAATTATATTTCCATTTCGTTATTTACCCAACGTTTCCTTTTACAAACAGCCCACACCAAACCATATACGGAACAGGGAAAGAGTCCTACAATTTTATTTCCTGTGTCGTTTTAGAAGACGAGAGTC
This sequence comes from Tomocerus qinae, assembly GCA_020055645.1. Taxonomy (NCBI): domain Eukaryota; kingdom Metazoa; phylum Arthropoda; class Collembola; order Entomobryomorpha; family Tomoceridae; genus Tomocerus; species Tomocerus qinae. The sequence goes on along the minus strand of CM034546.1, from coordinate 11,643,353 downwards.
TCTCTTTCTACGGATACATTCGACCATTCGAACCGTATGCTTGGCTCGCAATCATTCTCACAACTATTTGTACAGTCGCCTTTGTCTATGCCGTTGTGTATTACACACAATTCGAAAGTATTCCATTCATCATGATTTGCTATGCATATTTATTGGAAGTCAGTTACTCTCTAACTGCAAAAGCAGAGAAACTCGTCTGGTTGAAATTAATAATCGGCCCGTTGTTGCTCATGTTCATTGTCATCACAAACTGCTACAAGGGAATTGTCATCACTGACTTAGTTGAGCCACGACCCGTAAAACAAATTGAATCGATTGAAGAATTGGCAAATCTAACTGGAATAACTGCTCTCGGAGAAATTACTGGCTCCAGTCAATTTTATCCTTTCCAAATTCCTTTATCAACACAATATTTTATTCTTCACTACTATTTTTGTCAGAAAATAAATGGTAAAAAAAGGAAAAGGTCGAAAAAATGTTCAAGCCTTTCTCGTACAACGGTTTTCCAGAATGTAAGTGAAAATGAAGTTGAAGCCGCTGTTCAGGCATTTCGTTTGCTTGGAGGTAATACTTATGCATCAACATTCAAATTAATGACTTGGATGAATAGTATTTACTCCATCTACAGAGAAATTGGAAATACCAAAATCATCAACTTAGCAGAAAAGCTTAACAAAACCATTGCATTCCCTGTTGGATATCCTACTGTCAGTCCTCAAAATTGGATAGCCCAATGCAATAACTCAGTATTGATCACCAGAAGCTCCATTTTACATCGAGCACTAAATGACTCTTTGTGGAATCCAGAAAGCGGAGGCACTCAACCAATAAAACAATTATATCATGGAACAGAAGATAACAGCTTTCTATCAATCCCTGTTTACTCTGGATTTAATTCTGAGAATATTCCATTGCTGGATACGTTTCTAAGAGATAAAATGTTCGTTCTTGTTCACTCAGGCCTTTTCCATTTTTGGCTGGATTATTTCAAATCCTTTAACTTCACTACATGTAGAACTTGCTGGGAGACGATCAACCGCGTCCATTAACATTTAACAATTCGAACATTTCAACCATATTTTATATTGCTTCTGGTATTGCATTTACATTTACCATAACTTTTCTTTGGGAAGTCCGAAAGTCTTTAAAACTTTTGATGGCATATACTATTCTCAAGATAGTCAAGGAATTTCAAAATTTCAAAACCTATGTTTATTACATGTGTTTGAGACGTAACTAACTAGCTTGTACAATGTACGTAGAATTAAATGTAACATAGAGTAACAAACCTAGCAATTATATAACTGTAAAAATTAATTAATTATTAAATTTGTCTTAAAGTGACTTGTTAAATCTCATCAGGCCTATTAAAAAACGCTTCTTTAAAACTAAAATTTTTATTCCAAAAGAACAAAATCAATTGAATTGCAAAAGCAATATGTGTTTCCAGATTTTAACACTCGTCGACAGCACGTGTAGATTATGGTAAGCTCTTTATTTTTATTTGAAATTATATAAACACAGGTAATGTTACCTATATTTGGTTTGCAAGATAATACGACTCTTTCCCATTGATTTCCGTCTTGCTGCCTTTATTTCAGGTGTGAAGATAGTCCCGTCGATTCCTAGTCTGATCATATTTATTCATTACGTACTCACCTTACTACTGTCAGATTATCTAGTTTGAGCTCCTGCTGTTACCCGTCGTCAGGAGATACTCGAAATGTGACTGGATATCGTTTATGGAATTTATGTAAAAAATGAGGTTGAATTTAGGCAGCGGTATCTCGTTACGGGTGCTGCCGATACACATTGTTTGCATTGTATTTGCATTCGCATTCCTTTGCATCGTTATCATATTTTAGCCGCTCTGCCAACCTTGGTATTGCACTCATCCTTGTCTATGACTTACCAATACATACCGGCCTTACTGATGTGTCCTGATGGTATTTGTGGCCACAGTGAACACGAAATAATATATAAAAACTTTGAAGTCACATGTTCATTTGGGATTTCCAACAGCAAATGTAGTTTCTGTGCTAAGGAATAATAGTCTCGAATAATTGAATTATCAATACCTACTGACCTTACAGGTATATAACGTATGTAACGTCATGTTTGATTAGTGTACACAAAATATATAAATGCTAACAGTCACATGTTTGTGCTGTAGTTATTACCTATCACATGTTCTGTCGGTATTAGTGGCCGCAAAATAATATATAAAAACTAGAAATCACATGTTGGCTTGCGTTTTTACCCAACAAATGTAATTTGACAATAAAGTCCATATGAATATTTTATTAGGTGTCTTTTACTTTTGTCTCATTTTTGTCTAGAGGGTAAGGAGACCAACAGGAACTGTGCATCTAGTAATAAACTATGCATATAGAGCCTAAAAAATTGCACTCCGCCTTTACTCTGTTGTTTAGAATTAGTCCACAAGAGCTTCTTCGATACTCCTAAAACATTCTATTTGACATTGAAGTTTTGCTTAAATCAGTTTAGCATCAAAGCATCATTTTGGCTCTTTGCATTGAGGTCTGCTAGTTTGGAGTTTGTCATTTCGCAATAGTATCTGGTATTTGCATAAATGGAAATAAGAAGAAATTGTAGAAAACCTGCTTTAATCGATAGTAAACTTCAATTTACCTTATAAAAGACAGTGTACCTAGGTCGGTATTGGAAACCTTTATACATAACTGTGAATAATTTTTTAATGAAATAAAGTTTATCTGGCAACTTATAGGAGAACTTGAAAAATCAACGCAATTTTATTACGTAGTTTAACTACTAAAAATATTTTCCAATGTGGACGAAGTTTGAGCACCCATAATTGGAATCTGTATATCCACACTTAAGACAAGATGATATCAGAGTTAATGAGGATGCAATATTTTTATATTTCCATACATTCGAAGCTTGTGGAATGATCCCGTTTAAAGCGAAAATAAATCCTCTTACTTTACATTTCACCAAAAACAGAAAAAAGGTATTCACTTGGGCAACCGGAGCATTTCTGAACTCCTGTTGTGTTATATTTTTCGGAGGTTATCCATTGTACAGGGCAGTAATTTCTTCACCACTACCAATAGCAAACTCAATGATGTTATTCTGTTTGGCTACATTTGCTCTTTTCTCGACGGCAATTAATTGCTCATTGCTCTGGGTGGGTCTTAATACTGGGCCACAAATCTTCAACAGAATGCTGAAAGTAGACAAAGAATGTGAAAGTAATAATTCAAAGTCCGTTATAGGTAGATAGTTAAAATAAGAATGGTTTTTCTACTTTAAATCAAGTTTTTAGAAATGCAAAACTTGGTTTAAAAGTAGCTAACGCCATTGTTGTTATTTCTTTTATTTTTAGAAATGGAACAGACTTTCGTATCATCAAGACCTAGGAGATCGAGGAGGTGGAACTTTACCGACATAATCATTTCGTCAATCTGGCCACTGGAAATATTAATTTCTGCTACATTGTCAATTTATACAGTATTTGCAAGGGAGTCCCTCATCCAGCAATATCTATTAAAAGTGGAGTTCACCGCGCTAGAGGTCGTCAAAAGGCTCATCGTTGGTTCGTCCACATTCTATTTGTCCATGACTTTCGTGGCTCCGGCAACAATAGTGCTGCAACTGGGATGTATAAATGTATATACGTCCAGTTTACAAGTTACTGGCTGAAATACGTTGAAGACATCTCAGGAAATGTCATTCATTTGTCATTCAAGCTATACAATTCATTTCGGATCTACAATATCGATATCAACAATTTTGGCACATTCCTCTTTCCCCTTCTACTCGTTGTGGATCAAGTTCTTTGCGTCATCTCGATTTATTTATGGATCGATGAAATTGAAAAGCCAAATGGGAATGCCAGCATATCTCTTCATGCCGTTGACGACGTTTATCCTGCTCATCCTGAATATATTTCTACTACAACAGGGCTCACAAATACATACTCTATCATCCCAGTTCTTGGTTGGAAGCCAAAAGAGTTCACAAAGATCCGCTTGTTCGAAGAATGGCTAGATCAATGAAACCGGTAGCTGCGGAAATAGGGCGCTTTGGATACATCGACAAAGGATTCTTCGTCACTTTCATGTCATTTCTTGTGGACAACGTCATCAGCGTATTACTGTATTTAAGATAGATAACTTCCTGTAAGTAACCTATAACTTAACTATAATCTTATTAAGATAGTAAGTACAAAAATTATCACTTTGCTAAAGCAGAACTGAACACCAGCATTTTAACTTTCAACTAGATGAGTAAAATCCTCAATGCGAATCAATTTCTATGCACCGCCTCTATGTTTAAATTGAAAAGAAAAATAGAAAAGCCATAGGGAAAATTTGGCGAAAAGTTAATTGAGGCTAATTCCTTAAGGGACGATACCATTAGTGAATATCATAAAAAGGTTTAATCGTTTAAGCGTTAATTTTAATAGATGCCACACAATATTATGCTTCCCAACTTTGCTTTATTATTTCTCCTTTTTTCAAAAGTGTGACAAACTATAACTGTTTACCTTTTCTGGTGAATACTATATCCCGATTTTCATTTCAATGATAAATAATGTGTGTAATAAAGCGTTTACGCTATTCGAACTTAGGTCAACGTTCACTGTTCACTATAGTAATAAAATCAACTGTCTTTCGAAAACACGCTCATTATAGGTACAAGCTCAAAAAGTCAATAATCACCTTTCTTCGATGGATCATAGATAACGAGTATAGCAGATAATTAGTAATTTGTTGAGCATAGCTTTAGTTATCTTACTTTTGCAAGCAGAAAGTAATGGGTTTCAAGCTTTAATAACTCTAAATAAAAGAAGATTCAGAGGATCAATAAACAGTCATCTAAAATCATGCTTTAAGGTAATTATTATGAGATGTATTTTATGTTATAGCTTGATACAATAAAATTGTAGTCAAACCTGTAACAACTTGTAAATACCAGTTGATCTTATTTACTTGTTGACCAACTTAATTCCAATGTTGGCATTTCGTCCACTTTTTGTATTTCGTCCTGGCCACTGGATGAAATGGACGAAACTCAGTCTCAAGTTATTTTAGACTTAAGGAATAAAAATTAACATATTTTTAAAATAAAAAAATGAACAAAAACCAATATTAATCTAGTAACCGCCGACCACAAAATGACACATTCTATGGAGTTTTAACTGCAACTTTAATAAATTTTATTTGTTGTTGACTATTGAAGCAAATGTCTCAGCGTGCCCCAAAAATTTCGTCCATTTCTTCCATTTTAGCCTTTTATTGCATCAATTTCGACCAGGCCATTTCGTCCAATTTGACCATATGGGGACTTAAGCACTTGCCAATACTCTCTAATTCCGAGAAGAGTATTGGATCTAGACTAGCACTCTCCGTCAGTCCATCTATAGAATACTTATTAAATTAAACATTAAAAGGGTTGAACTTTAAATTAAATTGCTAAATAAATTGTTCCTGAATGTTGTCTTATACCCATGTAATATATAGCAGCATGTAAATTATAAAGGGAGAAGAGATGCTAAAAATTGCACACCTCCTTTACATTGTTTAAGTGAAGAGTCAGACTAAAAGAGGGTCCAAGGGCCTATTTAGGATTGGGTGCTTTGGTGCTTAAGCGCCCCTTAAATATTTTGAAAACACACTTGTAATATTGTCGTATGTTCATCAATAAGAAAAATTTAATTCCAAATTGGGAGAAACGTAATTTCATTTTTATATGACATCAATTGCATGTACAATATTTCCGACCACTTTAGGATCTATTTGAGTAGTTTCGAACCTGATCGAGCATTTTCGAGTAATTTTTTCGCTATATTGAACCTTAGAATCTGAGATTATCTTATGGTTAATAAAATGGAAAGTTGGCTATACTTCTCCTCAGCGACCCAGGGTTCCATATGGAACCTCAAAAAATCAAAATCTCTAAATCGCCCAATTCGGCTATATCCGAGGTCTTTTTGTCGTAGAGTGCCAAACAAAAAGATTTTTTTCCCAAAATATTTAAATCTTGGATTCCCCTGATTCGTCCATATCCGAGGAGTTTTCTTTCTAGCACTTATAGTTCCCGAGATAGCATTTTTGGGATTTACGGTCCTTGAGGAGTATGAGCTTTTTCTGATTAAGAGGTTTAAAACTAAATCTGCCGAACTGAGTGGGTGATGGCAGATAAATCACGTATTTAGTAGGGGTACTGACCCTCATAAATCTGCAGCATAGAGCGGATTATTTTGTCAACTAAGGATTATAAATTTTTTCGCTTCGCACGAAAATGTCTTGTTTTAGTTATATATAACTAATATGTGGTGGTGTTCTAATTATTTCTAGATACGCCCTTCCAAGACGCTATTTTTCTGTCATCTGAAAACAAAAACACACAAGTAACTTAAACATAAAAAAAGCCATCTTTTAGTAAAATGCCCACGTAAAAGTGCAACTGTATAAAAAGCACATAATACATAACACTGCTTAACTATTAAGTGCACCAAATTGAAGTCTAACTTCTTGACGGTATTCGCTAAAATGATAGCGGCGTTTTTTAGCATTCTAAAGTGGAATTATGTTGCCGCATTTGCCAGAATAAATTGATCTTTTGTTATCTTGGACATCATGTTAAACTTTTTGAGATTAGAAGAGCAGAGTTTTATTAGAAAGGAGTTAGATATCTTTATTTACACTAAATGGTTTTAAGGTAACCAAATACCGATTATTTGTCGAAAAAATGTACTTATCGATAACTAAATTAGGCTTTGATGTTCTATGGTAGTGTATATCATTGAGGTATATATTATTATTATTAAAGTACTTAATTATAATTTTTAAGGATAGCGTAGGGGCGTAAGAAGGTGCATAATACGAATGCAGTAAAGATGTATTTATTTGTTTATACCGATGCAATGTTTGTATATCATATTTTAGGTGCTTTTCAAAGAAATTTAAAAGCAAATTAACTTGTTTTAAAACCACATTCGGTTGTCTAAAAAACAAAACTGTAAAAATGTAATTACAAGCCTGCAAGCACGTATCCAGGAATTGGGCCTAGGGAGGGGGGCACCAAAATATATTGATAAAATTGAGGCATATACGTGCGAATTTTTTTGGATTTTTAAACTTTTTTGACAAAAAAATTGCCTTTTCCCTCTCTGGATACGTGCTTGCAAGCCTGTTAATTTCATTACAGTCAACTATATATTTAAAGTAAATGAAAATGATGAATGTAATTGTTGTGGATATTAAAGTTGCATAGTGAGCTTTATATTTTCAACTACATACATGCGTGGACTTACTTACATGTCATAGTAGTAATAATTCGCCAGATAAAGTAGTAAAAAGGTTGCGAATCAAAGTTATTTTATATGACAAGAAATTTTAATAAACGGTACTACTTTGTATGGTGTGTTATAGAAAACCAATTGTATTTGTGCATTTCACGATTCCAAAAAATAATTGTATCAAATATTAAATGAACTTTATTGACGAATGCCAATCACATATTGAAAACTATCTTTCCTTTTCTTATGGAGTACAAATAAAAGATAGATAAAATTTTGTAGTGGCTTTGTTAGCATTTGTTGTACCAGTATGTAATTCACTTATTTACAAATAAATCTAAAAATTATAAATAAATACAAAAGGTCTCAAAAAAGATTTATTTATCTTGTAATCGTGCACAGCATTCATTCGGTCTCGATAATTCAATTTTTTAATTGAAACTCTTGTGAAAGCTTGTTTTAAAATATTTCTTTGCAATTGTGTACATTATCGCCATCTCCATGTTTCAAAAATTCGTAAATATCCGATACAACAGTATTAGTGACTTTAAATTAATAAATGCGTGCATTGGTACGGCAGTCATATTGTAATATTTTAAAATTAATAAAACTCCCATAACTTAATTAATTCTAACTACTATTGTTCTATATTTCTGTCCAGAAAGTTTTAATACTATAGTATTAATGTTCCCTAATTAAATTTTAATATGTTGAACTATGAAATCAAGATTCTAGTGCAGTACTAATTTAGCTACGACGGGGAAGTACCAAAATATTTTGAATGATACCACTTATAGGATTTTGCTGACGACGGCAAAATAGTTCAGTTTTAAGCTTATGGACATTTACATTGGAAATCAAATTACTAATTATATGAATAATAATATATTTACCTTCCCAAAAGAAAGCCAATAAGGATAAAATGAGAGAAGCAATATAAATAGCAAAAATAGTGAAAATGTTTGAATTATAAAAGTTCAGTGAGCGTGGTTGCTCTCTTTCAAAACAATGACTGCATTGGGTGAAGTTAAAATGATTGAAGACATGCATCCATTTTTCATAAAAACCAAATTCAGTTAAAACGAAAAGACTCCTTTTTATATATTTTCCAATCAAAATATACGGGGTGCTAAATGTTGCACCAAAAGTAAGTGTATTGTTGTCTGGAACTCCAAAGTATAACTTTCGCTTTGGCTTGATTCCTTTCTTAATATCCCAATGAGAGTCGTTTAAAAACCAATGAAGGCGGCTTTGTCTATCCACAAACACTGACCGATTACATTGAGAAAGCCAATGTTGAAAAGATAGATTTGGCGAAACCGTTGGAATACGAAGCTTATTTATAACAGCTTTAAGATTTTGAGCTAAGATTGGGAATGATATTGAGTCTGAATATAAGGTAAAACATCTTTTAAGTCGACCAAAGAGATCCAAAGCTGACTGCACAGTTTCAACAGACACATCTGCAAATGTGCGATTATCTGAGATGGAAGCTTTGCCACGGCAGTTTTCAAGATTTAAAGAGAAGTTACTATTTGGGGTTTCGTTCAAATATGTGTAACAATTGAATACGAACACTACAAATGTCTGAATATGAGTATGTATTAACCATGGTTCGTATGGCGAAATCCCATTAATTGTACTCATAACTGAAATGTCATCCAAAGCAGCAATTTCTTCAACAGAATCGATTTGTCTTACAGTTATTGGTTCAGTTAAATCCGTGATGACGATTCCTGCATAGCCATAAGTGAGTACAATGAACATCAGTAGATAGGGACCCAGAACAATTTTAAACCAGAAATATTTCCCCAACTTTTTGGGGAATCCGAAATTATTACTGATTACATAAGCACAGCAAGTGAAGATGAATTGGTGGATTTGGTTGAACTTGAAATACAAAGTGAGTTGGAAGAACGATGTAACAAGAAATATTGTCAAAATAATCGCAATCCAAGCAGGGAGTTGAAATGGACGGATGTAGCCATAGAACGACAAACTCTCATCCTCCAGAACCACACAAGATATGTAATTGTAACTATCTGAGTGAGTCACAACAAAGGAGTCTTCACTAGGGGCAATTTCTTCCATTGAATATCCGTATGTTATATCCAAAAACCATTCTACACTACTATGTTCACATGTTGCTCCTAAGGTTTCAATTGTTGCATTAGCCACATTAAATAAGACAATCGACGATAAAATAATAGCAACGTCGATTTTATCCCTACTGAAAGCAGATGTAAAGTATTCAATCGTAACTATTGGGCCACAATAAGGATGTTTAGTGGATTTTGATATGGAAGTACGTATAACATGATATTTTTCTTTGACAAATAAACTCTTAAACAAAACGTCTGTACGAATCTTTGCTAAACGTTTTCGGTCCAGATTACTTCCCATTGAAATAGCATTGTGTGAGAAAATCAAAGTGTTTGTAAATTCATCTGAATGAAAAAATTTGCGTTGACATTTCCAACAAATAAAAAATATTTTGCCGTCTTTTTCAGCCAATGAGGTCACAAAATAATGCGTTTTATCTTCAAAGAAATGATATTTGATGTCATTCAAAAATTCGGTTTGCTTCCTTTTATTACCCTGAATATTTTTTCGAACGAGAAAATATACATGTGAGTCATCTTTACTATTGAGCTGGTGGTTGTTGCATACATGCTTCTTTGACAGATCGTGTTTCGTAAATTTGTTGTATTTAGTGAAGGTGAACTGAAATTCCCTGTATCTAGTTATAAATGTTGTCAATTTTATGTCCATCCAGTTCCATATATCCAAATCAACATAAATATGCACAAAACATTTGAATCGGTTATTTGAATACAGTGAGTATATTGTTTTATATTCATTTTCGCAAAACTTAAAATATGAATTCATGATTTCTCTATGAATTTTTGGCTTCATTTCCTGCGTTGTGATGTTTGGGTACTTTTCAGTAAACTTTTTCTTGATTGAAGCAATATTGGTTGTGGAATATGGAGTTTGGATATCTATCAGATCTTCCAAAATCGTTGCAATTTGTGTGGAGTGTGTTTCGTAAAATATTATGTTAATATAGCAATCCTTTTCCATTGAAAATATGTTTTTTAATTTCCCAGCACGAATATTTTCTGTGCTGAAAAATGCAAGCAGAATAATTACAATACAAAGTCGTCTCCAAATTGTAATCATCGTGACAAGTAATTTTAGAAAAAGTTCTTAGCTTTCTTTATTTCGTAGCACTGTGTTGTGAATTATAAAATCCTAGAAAAAGCCCAGTTTTTAAATTGATTTGTAAACTATATCAAATAGAAAATCTTACATATTTGTATTAAATGCCCATTTGTGTTTTATTAGAAGTCCATAATATTATTGAATTATGGTAGTTGACATTGTTCACGATGTTATATTAATTTTATGATAATTTGAAACGTAGTAATAGTATTCATTAATTAATTCCCATTCTGGTCCAGTTTGAGAAAACGTCTGTTTTTGGATTTTAGTGTGGTTATCTTGTCGATGCACTTTTTGGATAATATTTGATAAGATGCAGTTTTATTAAATGTCTTTATAGTTCTGAGATGAAATTTTAAAAGATTTCAATAATGTTTACTGCAGAGGCATTAAGTTATTCCAATTTTCGCACTTTGTGAAATTTCTAAATCAAATTAATTAAAAAGTCCTAGACTATAAACATTTCATAATTACTAATCACAGCAGCTATCCTTGGCCAAATAGATTATTAAAACTCAATAATCTATAGCAATGTGCAAAAGATTTGGAAAAGCTTACTATGGAATAAAAATGTCAAAGAAGACGACATAAGCTTATGGGATCTTACACCTCGTAGACTAGGCTACTATAATATTTTAAAATAAAAAAATGCCTTCCTTTTGATCTTCGCGCTTTGCCTACTTGGATTTATAGAAAATGTTTGCTCTAATCGTGAGTTTTAACGTCTTGGTTACTTAGACTTATATAAAATGTTTACTGTATTCGTGATTTTCTTATCTTGTCTACTTGGACCTGTATAAAATGTTTGCTGTACTTAGAACTTGCTTTGTTTGCTGTGCTCGTGGTTTCCATGTCTGGGCTACTTAGAATTATAGTTACCTATATAAAAGGTTTGCTGTAAACGTGAGTTTTAGGTCTTGGCTATATAAACTTATACAAAATTTTTGTCTTCTTCATCAGTTTTATAATACATATGTTTGCCACTTTGATTTACAGAATTTGTTTGCATGTCCTTGTGAGGTTTATATGTCTTAGCTACATAAACTTATGTTATAAAAGGTTTGCTGTCCTGGCGAGTCTCTTCATGGCTTAGCTACTTGGACTTTTAAAAATAACAACCACTGAAATTTAAATTCGATATTATCTCGTCATATTACCGCATATAGACACCTAAGTACCGTAACGTAATTTAGTTTATTAAACAATATGTTTATTTACTATTTTCCTATGTAATACATTACATATCCAAGTAATACATACCCAATGATCCTCATGGTTTGGAGATATTAACGTGAGCTCAATAACAAAATTAAAGTAAATTTCAATCCGGTCGTATATTTTCATTTTACAAATATTAAATAATTTATTGGGGTTAGCTTATTGTATTAGCACCGAAAGATTCAGTCAAAAAATGTAAAAAACCTAAAACCGATAGGAAAAAAATATCTGTATATACAATATATATACAAATATTTGAGTTAGACGTTTTTGAGTTTTAAATGCAGCATTTATTTATTGTCAGCAATTATGTTTAGCCAACTGCTGTATATTGCGGGAAGCGAAGTACCTACAATTACTATTATTTATTATTTAATTATGACAGTTGTGCAACTTTACATGTTCAGAGTTTTCAACCAGAGTTGTGATAATATGCAGTGGCCCAAGTTGTGATATCCTATCATGCTGTAATTATTGGCATTCATTGTGTATTTGGAACTTTCAATTAATTCTCCAATAATATTTATCTTATCTGTCATCCGAATTGATTTTGACATCTTTTGCCTGTGCTTATAAATTATTTTTATTTTCTAAATCTTTTTAAAAATTTTAATTGAAACATTGTCGATTGAAGTGTTATTATGTGTTCAAAAATATGGTTTCGAATAGGTGTCACACCAGCCATGAGGTTTCGGAAAAACCGCATTTTCTTAGCATTCTAAATAAAAATTAAAAGTAAATTGCTAGCATTGAAAAATCGATTTTTTGTCAAAAAAGGTTAAAAATCCAAAAATTTTTCGGACTTTGCGCGGATATGCCATAATATTGCGAACATATTTGGGTGTGCCCTCCCAAGGTCAAATTCCTGGATACGTGCTTGGCAACGATGATACCATCAAGGCAAAATCATACCCAAAAAATGTACACATTCTCTATTGACACATATTTTCAGACTTATTGGCACGTATTTTCAAACAAATTAACACTAACTACCAACCTTGCCATACAAAGTAATACATTTTTATTAAAAAGCCCATTCCTACAAAATTTAAATCTGTCCCATGCACATGTGTTAATATGAAACCCTTTTCTCATATTATGTTTTCGGGTGACTTTTTAATCAATGTTTGGGTCCCTTTAGCTGTAGACAATACAAAAATCTCAAATTTTCATTATTTTATAAAAACACATTATGAAAATGGCTTAAGAAAATGAAGATTTTCTTAAGATTATTTTATTCGGAAAAGTTTTAGTAATTGTTTTTATTTGAAAAAATAGTTACTAAAACTTTACGCAAAAAATGCATTTATATTTTTGAAATCCTTAGGGCATAAACGTCGAAATACAAAATCTCACGACTCTCAGTGCAGTCTGAAAAAAATATATAGGTATAAATAAAATTCCGACGTCTTGACATTTTTCGAGTCATTTATCTGTTAATTCTACAATGTAATGTGTATTTATCTTTATTCCATGAATGGCATTAATTGGTTTCTACAAACCGCAAAACAAATACACGGGGAATCAGTAACAAATGAAACTTGTAAAACAAAATTGTATATATTTATTTGCTAAAAATTCAATGTTTTACACTCGTATTTTGAAATCTTATATTATTTGCAAACAAAAATGTGGAAGATTAGTCACTTACAATACTTACAAAGCATTGATATGTGAGTTAAGTTGAGTTGGCCATCGAATAAACTTTTTACAAGATTTTTTTTACTAATTAATGGTGAAAATTTGAAAAATGAGTTTAGTTTAGTCGAGCAACTGTGACAGGGCAGGGGTAGAAGTCAGATAAATTCAGGTGAAACATAACACAGTTTTGAGTAAAATGTAAGTCAATGTGAGTTATTGGAAAAGGCCCATCTATGTGACAACCACTCGCCTTTCCATGCTTTAAACTTACAAGGAGTGGGCTACTGATATATTAATACTTAATATCTAACATATATATACTCAAACTATAACCTTCTTATACCAACCACTTTTACTATTGCTCAATTTTTTAGGCCAAGAAAATAACTTGAAAGGAACCAACAAAATGATTAAATTTAGTTGAAAGCTGTGTTAAAACTTTAACTTTCTTGTCTGGCAATGCGACTGCCGTTTTAAATATTCAAACGGTCTTAGTGGAAAATTTTGCTTCAGAAATAGAAAACAAAACAAAGGAAAATAATCACCAATTATTTTTTTAAGTGAAGGCCTTCTTATACAATGATGACAAATGTTCAAACGCAGAGTGAACACATTATTCCAAAAAAAATATTTTACAATAATAATTATAAGCTTTATTTGTATTGTGTTATAGAATTAATCAAAGTGTAGATACTCCTCCCAATTCACGTCTAAATAAAATCAAAAACTTCTCCTTTTGCCCCAGTTGACATTGCCAGTAATTTTCCTACTCCTCTGCTAAGACTTAATACAAAGTCTGGTGCACTTTGAATTGTCACAGGCTCGCCTAGACCGATTTTAAAATGCATTAGTTTGCTAGCAATTTTGAACTTGTTGATGTATTGAATTTCTATGGTGTTTCCTGCCGTGTATTTTTCTAAGCTTCTGATCGAGTTGTTGTACACAGATGAAACTTTGTTGATTATCATCAATACAATGCACCACATAAATGTATCAAATAAACAAAGAACACTAAGTTGAAAGATAAGAAATTGGGGGATTTTTTGGTGATGTTCAATAATTATGACACTTAGAATTATTAAAAATCTCAAAAACAATGACTGAATAGGTGCAACAAGAAATCCAACAGATTCTTGACCAAACTGTAGAGTATACTTCATTACATTAGAATATTTTGTTATGATGTCTGGAGAACAACGGACGACAGCGTTGGATTTGTAGAACTGCTTTCCTTGTCTGAAAAATATATTTATGTTCAAATATTACTTACAAATTGGTTAGACTAGATTACCGAAATTAAGACAATTAGCAATTGTCAGTAAATTTTATCCCGCAATATGATAAATAATTGTCATGTTAACTTTCAATTTAATTATTATACTTTAGTGTAAGGCTTACATCAACTCATTTCCAAGTAGTTGAAAAACTTGATAAACAAGTACTAACATGGCTGTCAGAGTTACACCTAAACAACATGTTGCACTCACAGCCCAAAATACGACAATGGAAACGAGAATTACGAAGCAAGAATATTGATATTCTTTAGGGAGGTCAAAGTAAATGAAAACAGGTTCGTTGTAGAATAGCAAGTAGAAGCATGCACCCATAAATCCAACTACGAAGGGAATTAAGGAAGACAGTGGTAACTTGAAAATAAACAATGGTTTCACAGGTGTTGCTTGGAAATCCATATAGCGTTCTATATATACAAAAATTTAGTATGGGAAAATTATGTTTCAAAATGATCTTGATCAAAATATTGAAATTTATAGGATTACTTTGATTAAAATGTTGGTACTAACCTTCAAAGTCACGAAGAATCTGTAGTAAATTATTTGTTAATGTTACCAAATCCTTCGTACAAGTTATCCACATGATCCAAATTAAGAAAAACAGAAAAGACATAATCATTACAATCAAGGAAATAATGTACGAAAGTGGTTCGTCACTTTTCTTTGAAAACCTGACAAATTGAATGGCGAAGAAAAGTGTGGACAAAAAACATAGCATAGTAAGACAAACTGAAGATGTTTGACGTATATTTTTAGTATCCTTGATTAAATAATCCTTTCTTTCCCAGCGATACTGGGATAGTCTTAATAGGTGCCCAAAATTAATAATGGATTCCACTTGACAGAATATTTCTTCGGGAATTGATTTAATAACTTTCTTTATGGGGGAAGTAGAAATCATGTTTAATAAGGATAATCTTTTTAGTACCCAAAATAAAACTGTGATAATAAATTTTGTTAAAGTAGGTTGGGACCTTTTAAAAATCTTCCTTTGACTTTATGTCTAGCCACCCTTAGCTTAATAACGACTTCTTGCTGACTGAGTCTTGGTACAAATCTACGTGTCAAACTCTCCAAACTAAAAGGCATATATGAAATCAATAAAGCTTTAAATAAATGCACTTACATATATTGATTGTCACCGTTTATTTAAACTCAATTTGAATACACAAGATATGTTGTTGTGTACGCTTATATTTGAACTGAAAACAATTTAAGCAAAAGCTAAAGCTTGTCAAATTGTTTAGACTTTAAAATGATGTTGGTTTTAACTCGCTGCTGGTAGAGAACAGGAAAAAGGAGTGCTTTAAAAATTTGTAAGCATAATTCGGTTAATATATATAAGTCCTATGCCTGCCATCATCAGTATACGTGATCTAAGATGAATATTTAATGTAAATTTAGCTTATGACCCAATCCAAATGAATGGTATCCATTAGCTGCGCTCCTGCAGTAAGCACACTTTTGACTAAGAGTAACTTGTTTTTCGCTGGAAGTTCAAACAAGCTTGGTTATAACATGTAGCCAAGGATAGAATATATATATATTGTATCCTTGGATCCATGCTATACCTATACTCAATTTTTTAGCGTCTTTTTTAATAGTTCACTTGGTCGATTGTCAAACTTTTTCTTGTGCCAACTATATCAATGTCAAAGGTGTTCTACCCGATTCAATTGTCAAAAGTTTAACTTTCGGCCAAGAATATTGGGATATCGGTGGCACAAAATTGAAAAACATTTTTAAAAATTAAATCAATGAATTTTTCAAAACTGCTTTATAAGCAAAACTTGTAGCATATACATCCAAAAATTTAATTCAGCAATAATAACATTAACTTTTCTTAGCTTTAATCTTATAATTCAAAAAATCCGAATTTCTTGTAGGCGGGTTTCCTATTGCCTGAGTGCATGAAAAACAAAAATCTCTTGTCAATGTAACTAGCTATACTATAGCAATACATGCCTTTAGTTTTAATTAAATCTGTGACATGTGACAGTTCGCCCCGGCCATGAAATAGCTGGATTTCGTCTTATATAGAAAAAAACAAAGTACAGGCCAGGTTATATATATACAATAGTTATTCGAAGATACGTCAACAGAGAGCAAATAATGTACTCTCGCGGTTTTTTAACACTGGACGAAAAAAATGCTGCGCCCCAGGCTAACTAGGCTAAAATGAGGCAGCATTTTTTTCGTCTAATTATTTATTATTATACAGTATATCTACTGAACTTAAAATAGCATATATACATACATGTGATGAGTAGAATACTAGTTTAAAAGTATATGGTGCTTAAATAATGGAATTGAATATGCGTAAGCTTTGGCACTGTTTGTATAAGCAAAACCATCTACAGGGCCGTGAGTTTATTATTTTCAACGTTTGTCCTCTCAGAAAATATTATTTAAATAGACACCTGCCATTTGACTCGAATTGTATTAAAGTGTTCCGAAACAGATATGCACAAGGGTTGTAGGTGAAATCGTCTGAAACATTTTCGACAATTGGCAATGGTGAACTCGATAATTACAATGTAGATCTCGATAATTACAAAGGTGAACTCGATAATTACAATGTAGATCTCGATAATTACAATGTAGATCTCGATAATTACAATGTAGATCTCGATAATTACAATGTAGATCTCGATAATTGCAATGGTGAACTCGATAATTACAATGGTGATTCCTACAATGGAAAAGTAGAATTCGACAATGCTATGAGATATTTGTTAAGGAATGGTCTTCCACGTAATCACTGCATCCCTTGGATTGCATTGAAGACATATTATTCATAATATGCAGTAAAATTGAACTCCTCGTTTGTTTATTAGCTCGTAAGATTTAAGATAACCAAATTTAGGTTGAAACATAACTTTAAATATAGCAGTCAACTATTCGTAGACGTTCTTTACGCCAGTTGCACTCTGAAAGCTGAACTGGAATCATCAAAATGAGTGGTGTTAACTTTGTCGAATCACAAAGAGGAAGTAAAAAATTGGCCTATGGGGGTTACGTCTACATTAACTCCAATAATAGCGGCGTAGTTAGTTATTGGCGGTGTGAAAAGGAGAAAACATAAGAATTTGACTATGGAAGTTTGATTTTATAATAAACACAAAGCTGTTTAAAATTAAAAATTGATAAATTACTATTATAACTGATGGGAATTGAGCCGTTTATGATAATATAATTGAAATAAAATCAAGATATAATAATAATATTTGGAAGGACCCCTATTTGTCAACACCTTTTTGTCAACACCTTTTTGTCAGCAAATTATTTTTGAGCAAAACACTTTTCCCAACAAAAATTATCTTGAAACTCCACAGTATTATTCAAAATTGTTAAAAAAGATTATTCAAAACTGATCTAAAATGTCTTTCTCTGTATGGATCAATACGGGACATGAAAAAATACACTGCTATCCCCTTTGAATTTAGCTAAGAATGATAGGGTACGTACAAGAAAGACAGTACGTTCTTACAGTCTTGTTATTATCTCATCTGCTTATTTAACTATTTATTGTGAACAGAACATTTTCCAAGTGTTTATCTGATTTATTACCTCATACTTATTTGACTACTTACTTAATATGCCAGAAATAAACCTCTATAGACGTGGTGTTGACAAAAAGGGAAATTGCTGTTGACAAAAAGGTTTTTTGATTTTTTTGGTTCTGTTGACATTTTAGTGCTGAGAAAAAGGGGGTGAATATAATATTTGTACCTCATTCGTAATTGTCGAATCATCCTTTGTAATTATCGAATTCATCATTGTAATTATCGAGATCTACATTGTAATTATCGAAATCTACATTGTAATTATCGAGATCACCATTGTAATTATCGAGATCACCATTGTAATTATCGAATTCACCATTGTAATTATCGAAATCTACATTGTAATTATCGAGATCACCTTTGTAATTATCGAGTTTACCTTTGTCAATTGTCGAAAACGTTTCAGACGAATTCACCGGATACCATGCACAAGATCGAAGTTCTGAAATTTGATAGTAAATAAATAATATATATAACTGTGAGAATTAAAAGTGTCCCTTATTCATACTTATAGTATAGTAGTGTTTATATCAAAGGTGTATTTAACACATGACCTAGTCGGTAATGACAAACATAGTATGGAAACTTATGATGTTGAAATCTAATGACCCAAGAATTTCAGGTAAAATTGGATTCATACAGATAGTCAAATTACCAGGTGTAAATGGCGACCACTATAAGTACTACGATACTACATTACAATACCTAGGAGCTGTCATTGGAACTAAGTTCAGGTAAACTGGTAGCTGGATCAAAATAACAACTCAGTTACATTGATAATCATTTTGGCATGAAATTATACAAATTGATGCCAAACTATGGAAAAAATGGACTGTTATGTTGAATTGTTTCGCTTTGACCATCAGCCTGACAGAGCCCAGTCACAATAACATCTTCAAGTTCAATGACATGTACAATCGTCGCCCGCCACGAAAAGTTTATGTGAACTTTTTCTAGTCATGGGTGGTCCACATATCACAAATCATTGCGTTATAAACCCTAAGGCTTTATAGCCCCTCTCTGAATACAACATTGTCAATTTAGCCCATGCATTTTCTGCTATCCTAGACAATAATAGTTTATTAATGGTTTTTTTAAATTTTAAATTTTATTTTAGGAAATTCCTAATATAAGTGTAATCTATGTCTGTCAATTTGCCCTACTTTTCAATAGATCAGTTAATGGAAATTTTCGCTGAGCAGGGAAATGATCCCAGGTGAACTTACAGATTTGTAATAAAATACTGAACGTAGAGGTTTCTGTCTAGTACAAAAATGAGTAAGAGGAATTAACATTAACCTAACAAATAATGTGTTGAATTACCATTAGGATGTCCGATCTTAACTATCGAACAGTTAATGCTTACAAATCAAATAAACAACTATACACGTCATTCTATTTCCTTTGGGTGGTTTAAGTAAGGTTGGTTTACATTACACAGAAACTTCGTAGGATACCTTCCGGAAAACAAAAACAGAATAAAACAAAACAATGCCACGGTATAGTGACATACACTGTCATATCTGCATAGAGTGGAAACCACTGAAGAATAAAAGTAATTAAAGTTATTTATAAAACAACTTTCTGAAAGCATTGGATTTTACGGGGATATTCTCATTTAGTAGATTTTTGTTGGAATAATTACCTTCAACGGATTACTACAGTCATAACAAACATTGCAGAATATAATATTGAGCATACATCAATAAATATCAATTTCATAGTCAATACACAACAGCTGCTGCATTTGTTTTTTAAATAGGCGAAAAGTGGATAAATCAATTTATTAAAAGGATATCAAAATTCAAAATAAAATTTGATATTATGAAATATAACTAATTTCACTCTGAGAGAAAGAACGTTACTGGCATCATAACTGTATACTTACAAAATGATTTATTTATTGGGTTTGCTATTTATCTTTAATTTATCGTTAGGATGGAAATTGTCCGAAGTGGTGCAACTGGAAAGCAACTGCTATGTTAATTTGATATGGCAGCAACATATCTTGACTACCGCAAGGGAGGATATACTAGCGGAGGAAGTGTGGGAGATCGATACCCCTTTCGTAATGACAAAATTAAGCTTCAAAGAAGGAGAGAGATGTTGTAGTCCAAATGCCTACATGCTTGAGAACCAGTGGTCAGCATTTAAACAGTTCAAAAAATGTGAGGCAGTTTACCAGGGAAAGAAATTAAGCATCCCAATTCCCTATCCAACAAGCCGTGTAATATGCGTGGTACATATCATCGTCAATTTCGACCCTAGATATTTCTTGGATAAAATGATAATTCTCCATATAAGTGAGACGTCCTCGAACGAAGAAATACAAAACGAACAAAGAGATTTATTCGTTCGAAAGCGCTATAATTTTGGAAAGTATTCGTCAGTCTACACGATGATGGATGGGAAAAATATGGAATCGGCTAAGTCAAACCCGTTTTACTTTTTTAATATCATGGGAAGAGAAATGAAGAAAGGAAGACTGGCGCATCTTCTTTTTATGTCTAAATCCTGGTTTTTGTTGCCATCATCAACAAATGATGACCAAGAAGTGTATTTTATTTCCCCTCACTACGATCCGGATGATAATTTACCCAACGTTCGATTCCGCTATGACATTGTCTTGTTATGTTCCCGAGATGATTGCTTTGGTCAGCCACTACGTAAATTGGCGATAGAAAACTTTATAAAGGAAAGCAGTTTTCTGAAGAAAATGCCGTTGTTGATCTACGATAGAAATATTTGGAATTCACATATGGGAAAGGGTAAGGAATATTATTGTGGAAAGCCAATACAAAATGCATACATTACGAATTTTGTTTTCGTCGAACAATACGGTTCTTCCCTACCGATCTATTCTATTATTTTTGAGAATTATCCAAATTCTACAATGCATATCGTGCCAGAATGGTACAGCAGTTGTTTGAAAAGCAGGCACTACATAATTAAATTATATTTCCATTTTGTTATTTACCCAACGTTTCCTTTTACTAATAGCCCACACCAAACCATATACGGGACAGGGAAAGAATCTTTTAATTTTATTTCCTGTGTCGTTTTGGAAGATGAGACTCTCTCTTTCTATGGATACATTCGACCATTCGAACCGTATGCCTGGCTGGCCATCATTCTCACAACTATTTCTACAGTCGCCTTCGTTTATGGCGTTGTATATTACACAAAAACGGAAAGTATTCCATTCATCATCATTTGTTATGCTTATTTATTGGAAGTCAGTTACTCTCTGACAGCAAAGGCCGAGAAAATCCTTTGGGTCAGATTAACAGTGGGTCCGTTGTTACTCATGTTTATTGTAATTACCAACTGCTACAAGGGAATTGTCATTACTGACCTAGTAGAGCCACGACCTGTAAAACAAATCCAATCGATTGAAGAATTGTCAAATCTAACTGAAATAACTGCCCTTGGTGAGATTACAGGCGCCAGTGAATTTCATCCCTTCCAAATTCCTTTATCCAGACAAAACCGTATTCTTTACGTCTTTTTTTGTCAGGAAGTAAACGCTACAGATAGGAAATTGTTGAGAAAATGCTTAAAATTTTCTCAATCAGTATTTTTCCAAAATGAAAGTCAAACTGTAGTCGAAGCAGCTATTCAGGCATTACCTTCACTAGGGGGTATATCCTATACGTACATGTTTAAATTGGTTGTTTGGATGAATAATATTTACTCCACTTACAATAAAATGGGGAATACCAAAATGACACATTTAAATGAAAAGCTTAACAAAACCATTGGATTCCCAGTTGGATATCCTACTGTAAGTCCTCAAAATTGGATAGCACAATGCAATAACTCAGTTCTGATTCTCAGAAGCTCCATGTTACACCGAGCACTGAATGACACTTGGTGGAATCCAAAAAATGGAGGCACTCAACCAAAAAGAAAATTATATCATGGAACAGAAGAAAACAGCTTTCTATCAATTCCTGTTTACGCTGGATTTGATACTGAGAACATTCCATTGTTGGAAACATTTCTAAGAGATAAACTGTTCTTTCTAATTCAGTCGGGCCTTTATCACTTTTGGTTGGATTATTCCAAGTCCTTTAATTTCACTAGATGCAGGACGTGCTGGGAAGACGACCCACCGCGCCCGATTACGTTTCATAATTCGAACATTTCAACCATATTTTATATTGCTTCTGGTACTGCACTAACGTTTACTATGGTTTTTCTCTGGGAAATCAGAAAGTCTTTAAAATTCGTAGTAGTGTATACTATTTTAAGAAAAATCAAGGAATTTAAAAATTCCAAAAACCGTATTTTTAAATTAAGGTAAACTAAGTAGCTGCTGCATGCTGGTACCTATGTGATCGAAAATAAAATATTGTACTAATTAGCTTTTTACAGCTAATTATAGCTGTAAAAAATGAAGAAAAACTTATTAAATGTATCTTGACTTATTAAATCTTATCACGCCTATTTCACAATCAATTTCTAAAACTGAAATTTTTATTCCATACGAATAAAACAAATTGAAATGAAATGTGGTTTTAAATTTAATTACTGGCCGACATCATTTCTTGCATATTATGAATTCATTTTAATTAGAAAATTGTCAAAGATGGACTTTTTTATTTAGTTTGTCAAGATAATAATATGACTACTCTCCATCCATTATTATAATACTGCCATTATTTCTGGTTTCAATATATTTATTAATTTAGTCGCTTTCTTGTCCCTTTATTACTCCCTTTACTGTTCTTCATTAAACAATATCTATTATTCATCAAGGTCTTTGTTATCTTTCAAAGCCATGATATTTTATTCAGTTATAATCGATTTAATAATGCTATAGACATAGATAAGACATTTCTTCTGCAAAACGATTCTATTCAATTTATAAGTATTATAAGTTTAGTCCAGCAAAGAAAATAAAGGATATAAGCATGAGTATAAAAATATTCACAGTGTTTTATTCCTGCGGCAAAAGACATGACCTCACCCTAGTATTAGCCTACCTATTGTCGTCCATCGTACATTAAAATGTTTAACCGCTCTATAAATAACTGTATGTAACGAATATTTCTTGTATACATTATACTGAACTTCATATTAGCGTTACGATGAAAAACTATAAAGCTATCTGATATGAGTTTCGCCAAAATATTTAACTGTTTGGAATTAAAACTTCTTCTCTTTGCATAGTAAACTATTACTATTTACTTAAAGTGGTCCTATTTTTATCCAATAGAATAATATATACACAGTGTACAAAATACCATTTACCACTTACCAGTGGTAAGTGGTTTTTAATGGTATTTAACGTTAAATCCCACTACCTAAAAAGTAGTGGTAAGTGGTATAAATGGTAAAAAAATAGATTCATTTAAATTTCGTGTTTGAATTTTGAATAAAATTCGGTGCCGAAATATGAAATAGCTTAGCAGATGATCATTGTTATCACAAATTGATAAGTGTTCATCAATCAGAGTAGGATTCAACCAATGGGAGCGTTAAAAACCCTTGCTGTTTGAGAAATTAATTGCAATTAAATTAGCATCAATTTAAAATGGGCGATACCAAATACAATCTTTCTTTCTTCATTTTTTATAACTTGGTGTACAATCAAATAAATATGATTAATTTAATTGATTAAGGGGCTAATTGGAAATATTTCATAGAAAATAAAGTTTTAAAACTTATATTTTAGGAAGTCTAGCGTATCTATACTCAGCTGTCTAATCAATCGCTAAAATTTACCATTTTTACCATTAAATGCATTTTTACCATAAGGTGCATTTTTACCATTAAGTGCATTTTTACCACTGTGATGGTAAAAAAGGCTAAAAAGTGGTAAATTTTGTACACTGTATATACACCGTTACAGCCCGGAAAGTTCTTACAATAGGCATATATATATATTATATAGGTAAGATAAGTATTTTAGTTTAAATTTAAGTCTATAGGCAACCTTCACCACCAATATATATTTAGGTATACTATTTGACAGACTGTTCAAAAGAGTTCATCAAGTCTAACGGTACAAAACTTTGATTTAAGTCCTACCTAAATTTGAACATTCTCACTATTTTACTGAGATCTTGTATTTAATGTACTTTTCATAAAATATTTTTATTTGCGATTACGTCAACAGTTAAAACAATACTTTTCCATTCGAATTTGAAATGTATCCCATTTGGTATCTTATCACATTTTTAGCTTTCCAATTGTTGAATAATTTCAAAGTGTCATGCATTAGAAATTTATCACTGTTTAACAATTGCGACTTTAACGTTATAAAATTTGATGGGCTTGGATGGGGTGAACTTTTTCTACAGTTGAATCAAAATTCGCAGCCCTGGACAATCGCCACGTCAACTTACAATAAAACTCTCTTCGGTCGTGATGAAGATAAACCTATGGATTTAACAAACAGTCCATGCAGCATCAATATTCTTCTAGAGCCACATAAAAATTTCTACTCCTTGACGCACTATTTTGGATCAGAAGTCAACCGTCGCTCCTCTCAGTTCATAATTATCACGGAAGAGGCCAATGTAAGGGCAATTAGTTTTTCACTTTTTGTCCGTCTAAAATTGGAGTCAGTTCTTGGGATTTACTTCATCCTACTCAATGATTCATCAATCCCGTCCGTCTTCACTGTTGATTTATATAAATTTACCAGACCTTCATCATCGGCATTTGTGAAAATAGATTTTGATGTAGAAGAAGATAAATGGATAGGAATATGGAATAATCACAATGGACATCTTCATGACAAAGAGATTGCTATATTTGATTTTCTTTATAACTCTGTAGGATCCTCACAGAAGAAATGTGTGAAATCAACATACAATTTGGTTAAAATTTCTGGAAAATGTATGTATCAATATAGACAAATAGAGACAATGGCAGAGAGATTTAACTTTTCAGCAATTTACGGTACGCCTGAAAAAATTAAATTTAATGACGGTCCATTGTCTGTAATTTATCCTGCAGACTCATATGGCAAATTGTATGATTGTCCATGGAATGAAAAATTGTATGTATCTTGGGAATTGTCATATAATGCTGTATACTGCGAGGATAAGGAATCATATTTGAGTGTATCGTTATCAGTCTGGGTACAGAATACGTTTGATAGTATTAGTTGGGGAATGGTCTTTCTTTTTTTCCCTCTCGCTAATTTAATTTTAATTCTCACACCATATAATGGTCAGCGCATTTGTATAAGCGTAATAATAATGGTATCTATTTTACAAACATTATGCATGGTAGTAGGTGCATCTTTTTATACATATAAGAGGCACATACTGTCATTTTCAGTTTTAATGGCTGCTTTCGTAATTACATCTTTATACGAAACGTACATGACTAGTGAAGTAATTGTCCCACCAGAAAGAAAAATATACCAAAATTTTGATGAACTAATTGAGAATGGATACAAAATTTTAGAGCATGTGGATGGTATCTATATGTCCGATAAAACGGAATTTTTTCTTCAAATGGGAATTTCAGATAAAAGAAATTTTACATATTTGTATGACTGGCAAAAAGAAAAGTCAGCAAGTGAATATAGAAAACAAGGCTACAGTTTTTATAATTTACAATTTAAAATTCTGGGGAATACCAGCAGAGGCGGCTTTCCCAATGGGCAGACTGGGCAGTTGCCCAGGGCCTCGCGCTTTTGGGGCCTCGCGCAGAGCTTTGACAAAGAAAGAATATCAACTTGTCTATGTTGATTTCACTTCAGAAATACTGGTTTTGCATTTTGGTTTAAGTTATACGTTTTGTTACAGTTTTATTACAGAACCATTTTTAGAATTCAGGGAAGAAAAGTATACCGAAGCGAAAATAGACACCGCGCAATCTAGTAAAAGCATACTGGTGATACGAAATCTCTCAGAATTATTATAGATTTACTATAATGCATTTCAATCCACAAATTTGTAGCATTTTGCGATACCAAAACTGCGTAATTGCAGTAGATGTAGACAATTATGTTTCCACTAATAGTTTTTTTTTAATTTTAAAAGAAATAAATAAATTTTAAAAACATTAATAAAATATTCAAATTCTAAAATGCCGCATATCGCCTACATAGTCTTTATCAGAGTTTTAGGGTCTTATTTTGAATAAAGGACGCATTGAGGTGGAAAACCTTATAGGCTGAAGCCCCACCCCAAAATCCAAAATAAAGATATTTTCTCTCAAAATAGCAAAAAATTGATTATTTGCTATTTTTAGGCCAGTTTTGACTAATTTTTGTCAAAAATTGACAAAGTTTTTCGCGCTGCGCGCGAATATATGTCATTAAGATATAAGTATCACATAATATAGTCCCTCCTGAAACTCACTTCTGTACACGTACTTGTTTTGTTTTCAATAACATTCAAAAAACCATAAAAAATTTTCACGCTTATTATTCATATGCCGAATTCATTCAAAAACGGAAAAAATTCGTAGATTTGAATTAATATAAAAATTTGCATTTTTGTGAATTATTATTATGGGGCCTCGCGCGAACATATTGCCCAGGGCCTCGCAAATCCTAGAGCCGCCACTGAATACCAGCTTGAAAATAATGGAACTATCTCCTAAAGAAAGAATTATAGATTACTTAAGAGCACTTCACAGAACAAACCCGCACGCTATTTGTAGTGCAGCGAAGGAAACCGTTATTTCATATTATCAAACCTGGAAATACTTAAATAGCTTTAGACATAAATATGTCTCATTTTCTCAGCAGTTACTGGAAACTGGATTCACTCTGATGTGGGAAGGACATCAATCATATCATTTTATTCAAAGTAGATTGAATGCAGCAGATAAATACGAGGAATCTAGACCTAAAAGTATAAGTTTGGAGATGAAAATTCATACAATTTTTATTTTGATCTGTTATCTTCTTTTTGCGTCTTTTGTCATTTTACTACTTGAAATAGTGTGCTATATTAAAAAATCGTGGCTCGGATCATCATCAATTAAACCATTTCATTTTAAAGCAAAGAGAATTCGATTTTTTAATGGGGTAACAATCCGTCCACTGTGGCGAATAATCAGGGCATGGTTTCACAAAACGTAATTAGAATGTTACACACCATGTATGGTTTCTAGTCCCTAGTCTAAATGTAGATAGATAATTGTTTTGACATGTATGGGGCTTTAGAATAAGAAAACATTCTGTAAATAATATCTATTTGGAAAATATAAAATACTTTTGTTTCTTATCTTCAATTTATTTAACATACTCAAAACACAATTGTTTTGTGGCCACAATTGAACATCAAATAATTAAAGATGCGATGTGAATTAAAGATTAAATGACTTGAATAACATTTGGTTTATCCTCTATAAATTCCAATCCTCAAAATCGGGAACGTTCGCATTACACTTTGCAGCATGATTTTCTTCTTCACAAGTTAAAGTTGGTCGTGGTCGTTTTGTTCTTAAAGTAGTAGGTCTTCTTGTGGTTGTAGTAGTAGTTGTTGTGGTTGGAACAAATTTTGCTTCTACATACAACAATAAAATACGAATTTAATACCTAGCAATATGCAATATGATCTTTTAAAATTAGCTATCTTCGTCAGCTATGGTTGTATCCAAGCAGAATGTACAGCTCGTCTAAATAATATAGATTTACATCAAGTTACACATTCAATGAGCCCCTTCGAAGTCTGCATAGGTTCACTGGCGATTTAAAGAAACTACAGACACTTGTGGCTACTTTATACCGCTTTTAAAAAATATTTATTTATTACTTCCAGAAATGTTGTAGCTGAGAAATAATAGAGCGAATAATAGAAAATATTTTTGTTTTAAAATTTTAAAAATGTTGGCCAAATATTTTTGGCATTTCAAAACTTAGAGGATTTTAATAACAGAATTTTTCAAAAAAGTTTCAAAACCATGACAAATTTATCTCACCGATGATAGCAACTACTTTGGCGCGAGCTAAAGTAGTTGTAGCCAAAGTTGACTCAAAAACTCAATTTCCTGCATGTCCAATTATTCATCTATATTACATAACTATACACAACTGTTGACTTATAAACCAAAAATTCGTGTATTTGAGGGTTAAATGTTATTGGGACAGCTCTAAAACGTTTTTACATATGCCCATACTCTAATATGCAATCGTGTAAGCTAAAAGAATAATTGGAAGGGGTTCATTATTACGACACAAAAAATCGGCAAACAATACTAAAATACTCTTGCCATAAAAACACCGTTCAGATGAATGTAAATAATGTGACTATTACCTGGTGGACAAGAGCGAGTAGTTTGGTAGGTTATTATATTGTCTCTATCACATGCCTGTCCATATTCAAAACATTGATCTAAACAATAAAAAATATACGTAGAAGAAGATATGGAGTTCTTTTCTGCATCATTAACTTTGTGTCTTATATTTAAGTACCCTTTAAAGATTCAGCCAAATTAACTCGTCCTTCGCATAGGACATGTTCATTGAAGCGCGTGTTACATTGATCAGCTATTGTTCCCGGTTTTATTTCGAAGTAATAGAAAGTCATGATAGGTTTGCCACCAAGTTCGGGTCCTAATTCCATACACCCCCCAGGGTGGTCTTCCACTTTTGTATAGATTGGTGAAGGTGGCTGTGGTATAGCTCGTCCAGTCAAAAAATTCTCCCAAGGGCCGGTCCCAATCCTTGAGACATCACTCCATCCAATGTACGTATGTCCCTTTACGGCCGTGTAAACTTTGTTAAGATCTTCTTCTGATGCAGGGCTGGTTAAATGTTGTCCTCTCTGACGACAGCAGCATATAGCCTCATACCAGGTTAACTTAAATATCGAAAAAATGGAAATAAGTTCTTTTATTAGAAAATATGGCGATGCGATTAGAGACAACCTTAATGATCAAAAAACGGGCAATGAAACAGACATAGTCACTCCATTGGATCAGAGTATATGAATGATGAAAATAATTCGTAAATAGTTGATGATGCAGCATAAGTGTGTTGAATGAATCAATTAAATTTTCAACTGGAGCGTTATGCCTCCGTTAAAATATTTGTGTTATTAGAAAGTGTTCAAAATATATTCACAGTAGTAATCTTTTAAAGTTGGTCAGTGACACTTACATCCAGCGAGTCATTAGAATAAGATCCTGTATTTGGACCAATTTGCACTTCATAAAATGGTACCTCGGCACAGTTTGTAGGTGATACTTAATATGACAAAATATAATATTGTAAGTCACATTAGGTTATCCCTAGTATGCTTAGAAATATTGGCATATTCACATTTGGCACTTTGTGCCTGTTAATTTGTTATATTGTAAATGAATCCAAAATTGTTCTAATTAAATGTGCATCGTACCTCTAGGAGTACCAGGTTTGAAATGCCTTAAGGTTTCATCTCTATATCTTTTGTATTCTCCATTATCGCGAAAGTTTTTGTCTTCAGAGCGCACTACTAAAATGTAGTAATTATTCAAGAATAAAATAATTAACAAGAATAATTGGTTATATATCGCGGTTACAAACAGTTTTTAGCCATAATTCCACAGAATTATTTTTGCCGTTTATTATTACTGATGTGATATGGCATAGTTTTGAATACGATATTACTATTTGTCACCCATATGGAAAATTGGGAAAAGTAAGATAATTTCTAGGAAATTGAAGAGAAATTGTTGTTAAAATGCGTAAAATGAGAAAAATACTATTTAACTTATTTTACTCCTCTCATCAAGGTTGGCTATATTACTATAACAGTATTACAAATTACGTAATAATCGATATAATTCCGGGTATCTAAATCATCCAGCATCGTTAAATTATTTCGACACTTTTAATTGTTTCCAGATTTGTTTTACGACTTTGAAACAAAAATTCTTTGGTGGCATTATATTGTTTACTACGGTATGACTAAATTGTAATAATCTTTTACTAACATTAGAAATAAATATTGCTTATGTTACTAACATACTTATTAAAGATAGATATGAATATTTACCTTTAGCTGGATGTATAAACCCGACAATAAAAATGACAGGAAGCAATGGTATCATCTCATAAAAACATCACCGCAGATTATTACAGTGTTTATTGATGTATATACATTATTGCACAATTTTCATTTCTCAAAACAATTGCCAAACAATACCCCTAATTACTTTAATTGAAATTGCTTTTGGTGGATGTTATCTTCTTATATTATTATTAACTTCGAATTTTTACAACAATACACAGAAAAACAAAGTTAGGCTTCCAACATTTTACGTATTAAGTTTTATAGCTGTAACCGATAATGAACATGAGATTGAGTGTCAAAATACTGATAAAATACGCTTGGACTGAACTGAATTTGGTAAATTATGTATCTCTATCAATTGAAATGTTAAAACAATAGAATGTAAATCAATCAAACAATCTAATTGCGGAAATGAGGGCTAACCTATTTCTTTTAAGGAGGGGTGTTTTTAAACGTGAGCGAGATTTGCACATACCCTCACCGCGTTTAACTATTTTAAGGACAAAGACCTTTTTGTAGGCTATTAAAGCTATCAATTTGTCAGGAAGCTTGTAAAGAACACCGCATTGTCAATCAATATTATAATGGAATGTAGAAATAACAAACAATTGTGGATGCCCTTTGAACGTAATCTTTTAGGTTGATAAATTCTTCATCTGATATTTAAGTTTGAAAATTGAAATTGACGGAGCTTCTATAAAAGGGTTCAAAAATTGCCTACCGAAATACTTTAACTCTAGAAATAACTTGGTCGCAGTCGCAGCCAGAAAACTTTTTCGAAAGGAGCACTGTAAAAAATATAATTTTTGCGCGAAAATTTTTGCGATTCTTTTAATTTTGAGACAAATTTCGTAATTTTTCTCGATATTTCAGGGAAAAACATGCCTTGGTGCCTCCCTCGCTGTGCTGCAGGAAAGAAATAAAATAAGACCAGTGACATTAGCAAAATCCCTTTGGTTTTTCATGCCCTGTTCAATAGTGGCATTTTCCAGTTTCCAATTTAGGACATCGTCAACAAAATTTTGTCAACTTCTAAAAATCCTTTTTATTTTGGCTAATATAAATTCAGGCTTCTACGGGTATAATTTTATTTTTTTCTTTTACAATAATAATTATTTTCTATATAATAAAAATCTAAACCAAATATATCCCTATGTTGTTTGTTTGTTTTTCGTTTGAACGGACATTGTCTCCAGATTTGTATTAGGGATTACTATGGAAGGGAACCTCCTTAATACAAAAAAACACTTTGGCTGTGTTGCAGAAAAACCTGCGTGAAACATAGACATTATGGAAAAAGCTTTATTATGTAATATTCCTTGTATTTGTATTTGTAATGTGTTATTATTCGGTATATTTGTAAATTGTTATATAGTATTATAACAAAAGTTTATGAAACTTGATATCAACCTTAATTTAATTCCGTACAGGCATTATCTAACAGTATCGTTTTCACATTTAATATGAGTTTTAAGTTAATACAATTTCAATAAAAGTCATTTCACCTATGACTCCAAAAATGCAAATAGAGTGTTATGGTATTATTAGTTTTCTTCATAAATATTGACGGCCTTCTTTATTGAAATCGAAGAAACATTGTGGCCATCAGTGAATTCGAATTAAAGAAATGTTCTCTATATAACTACCCTAGTAATCGACGATATATTTTTCTGTAGGGGATTATATCGATTTTTATATCAACCTGCTGGAGAGAAATAACAGAACGTGAAACGATACACGATTTAACCGGCTATTTCCTGCATCAAACGAAAATTGGATGTATGCTTTGTCGTCCATCAAACAAAAAATGGATTTTGGCTTTTTCCGCAGCCAAACAAAAAATCTAATTGGTATGATTATGAAACTATATTCACTATGTTACTAATATTGGATCCGTATAGTTAATATCAATCAATTAACTATATCATTTTAAAAGATTCAGTGTTTCTTTTTTTCAGGGCATGAAAAACCAAGGTTTTTGGGTAACAGACAGCAAATACCCTTAGTTTTTGGGCAAAATACAAATACCCTAGGTTTTTGAGATTAAATAACAAAAACCAATGGGCTCTTCATGCCCTGCCTATTTTTACAACTCACCACAATAGAATATGTACAGCTAAGTCTCTAATGACAAAATTTTGGTTTGACCCTCTATAAGTTCCAATCCTCAAAATCTGGAACGTTCGCATTACACTTTGCAGCATGATTTTCTTCTTCGCAAGTTAAATTTTGTCGTGGGCGTTTTGTTCTTAAAGTAGTAGATCTTCTTCTGGTTGGTTTAGTAGTAGAAAATGCGGCTGTTGTTGCAGGTGTTGTTTCAGCTGTTGTTGCAGCTGTTGTTGCAGCTGTTGTTGAAGGTGGAACAAATTTTGCATCTAAACAGAACATTAAATTACGAATTAAATAGCTAGCAATATGTAATGTGATATGACAGTATTCAGGGTATAGGTATTCAGTATACAGGTTCACCAGTGATTAAAAGTAACTACAGACACTTGGGGCTACTGTCGGCCCCAAGTGTCTGTAGTCCCAATCTTTGTTAATAACTTTCAGGAATGTCGTACCAGAGAAAGGTTAAAGCGACGTAGAATACATTTTTGTTACAAAATTTTTAAAATGTTGGCAAAATATTTTTGTTAGTTCCACAAATATTTTCAAAAATGTTTCAAGACCATGACAAATTTACCTTATCGATGATAGTGAATACTTTGGAGCGAAATAAAGTAGTTGTTGCCAAAGTTGCCTCAAAAGCTACTTTATTTCCATCCTATTTTATCATTTTCAAAATTGGCAAACACTTAAAAATTGGCAAAATATTGGAACCCGTCCTATCGAATACGATTCGCATTGACATTTTATTTTTCTGCGAATGACATGGTTAACATCTTTTCTATCAGTCTATCTCTCTGTTATAGCCCGTTGCTTCACAGCCGGTTGAAATATTTTATATTAATATACTCTTAGCAAAATATGTTTCATTCTACAAGTTGGCTTAAAATTTTATTTTTTTTACATTTTGGTAGCTAACAAAACCTTTTTCTACAAATATTTTTGGAAGAGTGCCATGGTAATAAATTATACAAGAGTTTTCATATGAAAATTTTAAAGATTCCGTTATCAATTTGAAAAGGCCAATTTTCTATCTATATAAATAACAACACGATTGTTGACACAGACCAAACATTCATGGATTTAAATGATAATGTTATTGGGACAGCCCTACGTTTTTACTTTATTTTTTTTACAGATTTTTTACGTTTTTTACAGATTACCTGGTGGACAAGAGCCAGTAGTTTGGTAGATTATTATATTTTCTCTGCCACATGCCTGTCCATTTTCAAAACATTGATCTAAACAATAAAAATATGTGTAGAAGATATAGAGTTCTTTTCTGCATCATAAACTTTATGGTTTATGTACCCTTTAAAGATTCAGCCAAATTAACTCGTCCTTCGCATAGGACATGTTCATCGAAGCGCGTGTTACATTGATCAGCTATTGTTCCCGGTTTCAATTCGATGTAATTGAAAGTCATGGTAGGTTTGTCATTAATTTCGGGTCCTAATTCCATACACCCTCCAGGGTGGTCGTCCACTTGTGAATAGATTGGTCCAGGTGGCTGTGGTATAGTTCGTCCAGGCAAAAAATTCTCCCAAGGGCCGGTCCCAATTCTTGAGACATCACTCCATCCAATGTACCTATGTCCCTTTACCGCCGTGTAAACTTTGGTAAGATCTTCTTCTGATGCAGGGCTGGTCAAGTGTTGTCTTCTCTGACGACAGCAGCAAATAGCCTCATACCAGGTTAACTGAAATATCGAAAATGGCGATGCGATAAGAGAAAGCCTTAATGATCCTTAATGAGACCTTAATGAAAACCTTAATGCGAAACAGGCAATTATACATACCTATTTCTAAACAGACATTAGAACAGAGTATACGAATGATATAAAATAATTCGTAAATCGTCTGCCTAACATTACTAAGTAACAAGCCATTTCATCATGACTGCTACAAAGTAACAAACCATTTTATCATGGCTGAGACAAAGTAACAAACCATTTTATCATGACCGCGACAAAGTAACAAACCAATGTACCAGGAGTTAGGTTTGTTACATTGTCGCAGCCATGATAAAATGGTTTGTTACTTTGTCTCAGGCATGATAAAATGGTTTGTTACTTTGTAGCAGTCATGATGAAATGGCTTGTTACTTAGTAATGTTAGGCAGACGAAATATATTCACAATAATAATATATATGCTTAAAGTTGGTTAATGACACTTACATCCAGCGAGTTATTGGAGAAAGATCCTGTATTTGGACCTACTTGCACTTCATGAAATGGAGCAGTGGCACAATTTACAGGAGAGACTTAATATGAAAAAAATAGAATATTTTATTCAGATTGGGTTATCTCTAATATGCTTAGAAAGCTTTATAATTTCACAGTGGCACTTTGTGCCTGTTAATTTGTTATATTATAGATGAACTAAATATTGTTATGGTAATTAAATTTGCACATTGTACCTCTAGGAGTACCAGGTTTGAAATGCCTTAAGGTTTCTTCCCTATATCTTTTATATTTTCCATCATCGTGAGGATTTTTGTCTTCCGAGCGCACTATTAAAATTTAGTTATATTCAAATATAAAAGTATAGAATAATTATCAAAAATAATTGATTATAATATAATACTATACATCGTGTTTACAAAAAAAGTTTTAGCCATAATTCCACAGAATTATTTTTGCCGTACAAATATTATTACTGATGTATATATATGTTATGGCATAATTTTGGATACAATATTACTTTTTCTCACCCAAATTGGGGAAAGTAGGATAAAGGTGTTAAATGGATAATTTCTGGAAATTGTCGTTAACATGCGTTTTTTTAACCCATGATAACAAGCAATATAATTAGCTGCTGGATTATATTCCGAATATCAATGTATGCGAATTTTTTTTAATAATATAGACTTTATACTTACCATTTAACTTGTTTTACTCCTCTCATAAAGTTTGGCTATATTACTATAACGGTATTACAAATTATTGTAATAATGAATATAATTCCGGGTATCTAAATAATCCCGCATCAGGAAATTATTTTGACACTTTTAGATACTTTTCAAGAGTTGTTTTTCGACTTTTAAAAAATAATTCTTTAGTGGCATTTTAATATTGATTATTGTGGTATTATTAAATTGTAAATACTATTACTAAAATTGGAACTAAATATTGCTTATATTACTGACATACTTATTATAGATGGATATGAATATTTACCTTTTGTTGGATGTATAAACCCGACAATAATAATGAAAAGAAGTAATGGGATCATCTTAAAACGACATTACAGCAGACTGTTACAGTTTTTATTGCTTTATATACATTATTACACAATGTTCATTTCCCAAAACAATAGCCAATCAATGCCCTTAATATTTTTGTTATGTTGAATGCTATCTCCTTAATTTTTTTACAATAAAAGTGCACAATTTTTACAACCATACACAGAAAAACAAAGTTAGGCTTGGTATGTGTCAAGTTTAATAGCTGTAACCGATAATGAAAATGTGATTGAGTTTTAAAATACTGATTAAAAACGCTTGAACTGAACTGAATTTGGTAAAATGTGTATCCCTGTCAATTGAAATGGTAAAACAATGAAATATAAATGAACAATAATTGCAAACAATTTAATTGCGGAAATGATGGCTAACCTATTTAGCTTAAGGATGGGCGTAGTGATTAAAACGTTCCCATTTATAACCAGATATATACATTGGTGTGATATAAAAGAGTAAAGGAAATTACGGGGGACTAGATGAGGCGCATTTTGTTAAAATCTGTGTTTTCAAACCTAAACGATATTTATTTTTTGCACATATAGTCCCTTAAGGAACAATTTAGCCTTAATGTATCAATCAAGAAGTGCAGCAAAAGGCGAAATAGACTTCTATTTCGCGATGAGTAGTGAAACGTACGTTGCGTTGGCAAACTTTTGCGCGGCCCTCTAGACTCCGCTGAGTTTTCAATCGTTGGTAGGATATACCCACCCTTAACCATGTATAAGCAGTAGACAGAAATTATTTGATATAGAAAAATAAAAAACCCCGAGGCGTTCAAAGAACATTGCTAAGTACATTTTTATGTCCACTATAGGGAAGCGAACTAACATATTTCGTCAAAAAAAGTAATATTTCTTTGCTTCATGGTCAAGTAAATAAACACCCCCAGTCGGAATATGAAATAGCTCAGGAACTACTGAACCGATTCGGATGAAACTTGGACCAGAAGGCGACCATTACCATATCTCGGGAATGTTTGAGAACAGGCTTGACCAATAACCTTCGGGCCCAATACTGACAAATATAGTAAATGCGTTTTGTATTTAATTGAAATAAATGTGAACTGGAAACATATACTAACTGAATATCTTGAAAGTGTTCATCCGTCTCCTTTTCTAAAGCGCAGAAATCAAATTTGCATTTAATGTATTTCTTCGTCCTCCGTCAGATTCAAGGAAATTTGCCACTCCACATTTTCGTCTCAGGGTCATCTTTTTTTTTGACTTTCAAAAAATCAACTTTCCAATGACTTCTGTTATGATGAGAAACTATCAAAAATTGAACAAAGGACTTACTGGTAGCGCAGATGGGCATTGGAGGAAACTGTTGAGGAATACTACAATAGGACGTATAGTATTACTAAGTGCTATTTTGAGAAACTTCGGATCGACACTACAAAATATAAGTCAAAATGCAGTATATTATTTTGATATTTTAAATGAAGTTATTTTATTAACAGGCCACAGCCATAATGCCAACTCTTTACAATGTAGCTTACTAATGCACTGTTAACAGGAAATTCTCTATAGTAAGTAATTTTTTTGAACTAGATAAAATCGAATTTTTAACTTTCACCGATGCAGCAGAAAGTAATTACTTCCACTACAGCTACTGTTACTCCAATGCAGACGTCCACATCCGTTCCACTCTTAAACTGCTGCTTCATCTCTATCCTCGACGTCTAATTTCGACGGTCGAGAACAAAGTTTTTTTCAAAGGAGGGCAGGTAAATTAATAAATCAATAATTTGTTAGTAAATGTTCATTCATAAGGGTAAACATGAAAGCTTTTGACATTCTGCTGCAATTTTCTGTGTTTATTACATTTTGTGATAAATAACTTGAAGATTGCTGGAGTTACCTAAGTTCGTATTAAATGGATAAAGTAAAGCCAGTATGTAGAAGCTGATGCATAAGAGAATTAGAAATGAAAGCCTTCCCGTTCCCTAATGAAACACGTATTAGTACACTTAGGTTCACGAATTTCTCGAAACTGTTAAAGCAATGTGGCTGCTATTCACGTTACTATAATGAGCGCGGCTGATAAATAAATCACTATAAATGGTTTAGTTAATAGCGTTTACCTTGCCCGAAAAACGAATGCGGAAAATCAAGAAAATGTGCTTACATGAGCATACCCCCAAAATATTAAAGTCTATCCTAAAAATGTTATTCATAATACAGGTAGTAAAATTAAGATAAGAGGATGGAAATGAGGATAAAAGAATGTGGTCTTCCTCCGATACTGAAACTACAGACCAGCTGCTGATGACCCGTGATGGCTATGCTTGACGATGCAGTGCTACGGGCTAAGCTTATAAACTCGAGCGATCAAGGTTTGGCCACACCAACCAAGAAAAGGTGTGTGGGAGAGTTGCCTGCCTAAGTAATTGTAAAATCTAAAACTTAATACTAAAATAAGTTAATGTTACTTAAAAATGAATCAAAATGAAACTCGCTCTGGGGAGTCCTTCTTTATTACTTTTAAAAACAATCTGCATAATTCTAAAATTACCAACCTACCAAAGGAACGGTAACAAGGGCGTATCTAGAAATTGGATCTAGGGGGTGCTAATTTCAAAAAATGAGTATTGCATGAATCAAACAAATTAGAGACCACAATCTATTGGATAAATCAATACATTTTTGCGCGAAGCGCAAAAAATTTATGATTTTTAATTTTCTTTGACAAAAAAATCCCCTTTATCTGTAGATTTAAGGGTTTATCCATAGTTCGGCAGATTTAGTTTTAGGCGTTTTAAACAGAAAAACCTCATTTAGTTACATTTATTTCTATTTCTGTTAACATAAGATGATCTCTCAGTCCTAAGGGTGCTGTAGAGAGAAGCTATAACAGATTAGTAAACGCTCGCTCGAACAAATTTGGAAACGCTCGAACAGATTTGAAAACGCTCAAACAGATTCGAAAACGCTCGAATAAATTCCAAAAATGCTCAGATTCAAAAATGCTGAAGCTGAAACAGATTCGAAAATACTCGAAAATGAGATACGAAATGTAATGTCATATTGATAAGACAATCAAATTATGTTTCTCCCAATTTTGAATTAAATATATCTGTTTGGTAAAAACATGATAATATCTAGTGTGTTTTCAAAATATTTAGGGGGTGCTTAAGCAAGGGCGTATCTAGAAATTGGATCTAGGGGGTGCTAATTTCAAAAAATGAGTATTGCATGAATCAAACAAATTAGAGACCACAATCTATTGGATAAATCAATACATTTTTGCGCGAAGCGCAAAAAATTTATGATTTTTAATTTTCTTTGACAAAAAAATCCCCTTTATCTGTAGATTTAAGGGTTTATCCATAGTTCGGCAGATTTAGTTTTAGGCGTTTTAAACAGAAAAACCTCATTTAGTTACATTTATTTCTATTTCTGTTAACATAAGATGATCTCTCAGTCCTAAGGGTGCTGTAGAGAGAAGCTATAACAGATTAGTAAACGCTCGCTCGAACAAATTTGGAAACGCTCGAACAGATTTGAAAACGCTCAAACAGATTCGAAAACGCTCGAATAAATTCCAAAAATGCTCAGATTCAAAAATGCTGAAGCTGAAACAGATTCGAAAATACTCGAAAATGAGATACGAAATGTAATGTCATATTGATAAGACAATCAAATTATGTTTCTCCCAATTTTGAATTAAATATATCTGTTTGGTAAAAACATGATAATATCTAGTGTGTTTTCAAAATATTTAGGGGGTGCTTAAGCACCCTAGCACCCCCCCTAAATACGTCCTTGTGCTTAAGCACCCTAGCACCCCCCCTAAATACGTCCTTGAACGGTAATACTTACTAGGCATATAATATATAGGTTGGATTGAATCCGTATAATTAATGACAATCAATTTTCTATTTCATTTTAAGAGATTTACTGTATCGTATTTTCAGGGCATGAAAAACTAAGGGATTTGTTATCAGACAGCAAATATCCTGTGATTTAGGGCAAAATCCCAATACCTCGGCTTTGGTTTGGGTTATTTATTAAATAGCAAAAACAAATAGGGTCTCCATGCCCTGTTCACAGTTCAGACTTCTAACTAACTAAATTTGAGTTTGACCCTCTATAAGTTCCAATCCTCAAAATCTGGAACGTTCGCATTACACTTTGCAGCATGATTTTCTTCTTCACAAGTTAAATTTGGTCGTGGGCGTTTTGTTCTTAAAGTAGTAGATCTTCTTCTGGTTGGTTTAGTAGTAGAAAATGCCGCTGTTGTTTCAGCTGTTGTTGCAGCAGTTGTTGCAGCTGTTGTTGCAGGTGGAACAAATTTTGCTTCTAGATAGAACATTAAAATACGAATAGAATAGTTAGCAATATGTAATGTGATAAAACAGTATTCAAGCGGAATGTGCTGGCCTCTC
This sequence comes from Tomocerus qinae, assembly GCA_020055645.1. Taxonomy (NCBI): domain Eukaryota; kingdom Metazoa; phylum Arthropoda; class Collembola; order Entomobryomorpha; family Tomoceridae; genus Tomocerus; species Tomocerus qinae. The sequence goes on along the minus strand of CM034546.1, from coordinate 11,603,411 downwards.
TCGTTAAAAGAAAAAAGGTAAATTTAATGAGGTTAGCAGATACTTGGAGTCTTATTTCTTGTGCATGAACTATACTAAATACTACCCCTAGTATTACTTATATACATGAAGTTACACTTTCAATTAACCGCTTCACAGTCTGTGTAGGTTCACCAGTGACTTAAAGTAACTACAGACACTACAGTGTCAGTAGTCCCAATCTTTGTTATTAACTTTCGGGAATGTCGTACCAGAGAAGAGTTAAATCGACGTAGAGTACATTTTTGTTACAAAATTGTGGTAAAATATTTTTGGTTAGTTCCGCAAAATTTCAAGACCATGAAATGTTTACCTCAGCGATGATATTGACTATTTCGGCACAAGCTAAAGTACTTGTAGGCAAAGTTGCCCAGAAACTAACAGAGCAGGTTTTCTTTCAATGGTTTTTGCAAATTCCCATACGTAGGGGATTCACCCCCTACTTGTCAATACTAAAATCCCAACACATCCAAACTATTTTTTGTCAGCACGCTTTTCTTTTATTCAACACCATTTTCCTGTTTTTTCAACTGAAATTTTTATTCATTGCACTAGAAATTATATTGAGTGAATAAGTCTTACATCAACCGCATGCGTTAACTGCCTAAATGTACTATAGGAAGTACATTTACATATAACGTGCTGACAAAGAGTCTTTGTGTTGACAAAAAAACCGTTAAAATGTTGTTGACACAAAAGGGTTATCAAAAAGGCGTTGACAAGCAATTAGAAGTTCTTCCACGTAGGGCTATATTTGCGGTGGTCTGTAACAGGAACTGCCTTGGCGCCATATAATAATCAATCAGAACCAAGCAGAATTAGCTGCTTGCTTGCGCACCTAGAAAGTTGTTCGGCACTTTTAAATTGGCAAACGCTTTAAATATTCGTACCCGTTCTTTGAATCGCATTAAAATTCTTTTTCTGTGAATAAGATGGATAACTTCCTCCCTGTCTCAGTCTATCTCTCAGTTATAGTAACTGTCAGTTATCTGTAGTTATAACCCCTTGCTAATGTAGGTTGAAATTCTTTGTTATTTTGACAATGGACAAAATATGTTTCATTCTACAACGTTGGCTGAAAATTTTGTTATTTACATTAGCATATTTTGGTAGCATACAAAAATGTTTTTTTACCTATCCATAATTTTTGGAGTGACATAAAATTTTCTTTGCCTTGGGAAATTTCATATTAAAATATAAACAATTTGAAGCACCGCGTTATTAATCTGAAAAGGCCAGCTCCCTACCTATATTATACACGATTGGTTGATATATATACCTAACATTCATATGCATTTGCGGCTTTAATGATAATGTTGTCGGGAAAGCCCTAATAAAAAGATTTTACTTATGCCTATAATTTAATATGGAATCGTCTAGGTTAAACGAATATTGGGAAGAGACAAGAGAATGACTATTACGACTCAAAACATCGGCAGAAATACTTAAATACCTTGCAAAAACAAACGCCGTTCAGATGCATGTAAAATTGTGAAGGTTACCTGGTGGACATGAGCGTGTAGTTTGGTAGGTTATTATATTTTCTCTATCACATGCCTGTCCATTTTCAAAACATTGATCTAAACAATAAAAATTTATGTAGAAGATATGGAGTTCCTTGCTGTATCATTAATTTTGTGTTTTATATTTAAGTACCCTTTAAGGATTCAGCCAAAACTCGTCCTTCGCATAGGACATGTTCACTGAAGCGCGTGTTACATTGATCAGCTATAGTGCCCGGTTTCAGTTCGTCGTAATTGAAAGTCATGGCCGGTCTTCCTTTCGCGTGCCCTAATTCCAGGCACCCTCCAGGGTGATCTAACACTATTGTATAGATTGGTGAAGGTGGCTGTGGTATAGTTCTTCCAGGCAAAAAATTCTCCCAGGGGCCGGTCCCAATCCTTGAGACATCACTCCATCCAATGAACATATCTCCCTTCACCGCCGTATAAATGTTGGCAAGATCTTCTTCAGATGCTGGGCTGGTCAAGTGTTGTCCTCTCTGACGACAGCAGCATATAGCCTCATACCATGTTAACTGAAATATAGAAAAAAATGTGATAGATTGCTTTTTACCAAAAAAGTGGCCTGGCGATGCGATGAACAACCAAGACAACCATAATGATCAAAAAACGGGCGATTAAGCAGTCCTAGCCATACCATTGGATTAGAGTGTACGGATGGCCTCAATGTATAAATAAATAAACACAGAAGAGATAAAGCAAGTTTACAATCTATCTAGCTAGCTGTGCAACTATATGTTCAAGGACGTATTTAGGGGGGTGCTAGGGTGCTTAAGCACCCCCTAAATATCCCAAAAACACACTAGATAATTCTCAAAAATTGATAAAAAATAGTTTTATACATAAGAAAAATCTGCTGGTATGTTTAAGCACCCCCTTAATTTGATTTCTGGATACGCCCTTGTATATGTTGTATGTATGGTAGGGAGAGCCTAAATGCGCCACCGTGCTTATGCAAAAATATTGCATAAAACAATAATGAACTACATTCTGTATTAGCCCTAACATAATATTTCGAAATTAAACAAAAAAATCTGGACACGGATGTCTTAAGACAATAAATAGCAGCACTGGTGGCCTATTTGCTAATGTAGTTTAAGTGTGTTGAATGAATTTTAAAAAAATCAACTGGAAACTTGTGATTTCCACTCCTGTTGTGACTTCCATTACCATTCAATGCCTCCGTTAACATATTTGTGTTACTAGAAAGCGTTAAAATATATGTACAATAGAAATATACATGTCTATGTCTAACTAAAGTTGGTTATTAACACTTACATCCAGCGGGTTATTAGAATAAGATCCTTTATTTGGACCAACTTGCACTTCATGAAATGGAGCTTCGGCGCAATTTATAGGAGTGACTTAATATAGAAGGAATAGAATATTGTAAGTCAGATTGGGTTATCTCTATGCTTTGAGGTTACTTCTTTATATATCTTTTATATTCTTCATCATCAAGAATGTTTTTGTATTCAGAGCGCACTATTAAAATGTAGTTAATATTCAAATATAAAAGTATAGAATAATTATAAAGAATAATTGGTTATAAATTGCGTTTAAAAAATGCTTATATAGCCATAATTCCGCGGAATTACTTTTGCCGTATATTATTAATGATGCCACAGTTTCGAAAACGATATTACCATTCCTCACACAAATGGGATACATGGAAAGCTAGGAAAAGTAGATTAAGTTGTTAAATGGAAAATTTCTGGAAAATAAATTGTTGCTGACATTTCCATGTCTTTGATTCCATCATAATAATAATCAGTTCCTGGATTGTATTCCGAATAACAATGTATGCGACTAATTTAGACTTTCAATTACTATATATAAATTATTTTACTCCTCTCATAAAATTTGGCACTGTAATAATCCATATAATTTCGGGTATCGAAATAATCCCGCATCGGGAAATTATTTCGACATTTTAGCTTTGAAACAATAATTCCTCGCAGCATTATATTGATTACTACAGTATTACTACATTTTAATAATAGTATTACTAAAATTAGAAATAAATATTGGTTATAATAATAACATAACGTAACTTATTACGATGGATATGAATATTTACCTTTCGCTGGATGTATAAACCCGATGATAAAAATGACAGGAAGCAATGGAATCATCTTAAAAAAACATCACAACAAAATATTACATTTTTTATTGTTGTACATACATTATTGCACAATTTCCATTTCTCAAAACCATTTCCAAAAAATGCCCCTGATTTTTTTTAAATTAAAATTATTTTTGTTGGACGTTATCTCCTTATATTAGTATTATAAAAGTGCACGATTTTTACAACCATACACAGAAAAACAAAATAATGCTTGCAACATTGTAAGTGTCAAGTTTTATAGCTCTGTAACCGATTATGAACATGTGATTGAGTGTCAAAATACTGATTAAATACGCTTGGAATGAACTGAATTTGGTAAAACATGTATCTCTATCAATTGAAATGGTTAAACAAAAGAATATGAATGAACAATTATTGCAAACAATGTAATTGCGGAAATGAGGGCTAACCTATTTACTTTAAGAATGGACGGGGTGATAAATTAGGTTGCCTTGTTATGCAAATGAGTAATTTACTACAGTAAATCATCGCAATAGATGCACACGTATTGGTTTCTGCTCCACGGGTGGTAGTTGTAACATTGTAGTTGTTAAAATATGATTTCGGGATTCTAGAAAAACATATAAATGTAACAGAATGCAAAATAAAAGAGTAAAGGAAATTACGGCGGGCTAGATGACAAGAATTTTGTTGAAGTTTTGTTTGCCAACGTGAGCGAGATTTATTTTTGTGCACTCTAATCAAAATAAAAATTTTCAAATTAATTTTTCGTAAAGAATTTTTGAACATCGGATTTCATGCTCGTCAAATTTTGATAGATCCTGAAACTGAAACACGTTTAAGTTCCACCGCCTTCCCGGAATTATATTGGCTCAAACCCTCACGAGTTACCCAAACCAAACCCCCACACGTTAATAGGAAGGACAAAGACCTTTTTGTAGGCCATTAAAGCTATCAAATTTCAAATTCAAACAAATTGTCAAGCAACCTTATAATGGAGTGCAGCAATAACAAGCAATTGTGGATTGTGGACTTGTAGATGCCCTTCTAACGAAATCTGATAAGTTGATAAATTCTTCATCCGATGTTTAAGTAGTAATAACAATTTTATATTTTCATTAAATATGTACCATTTATATGTAAATTTTTACAGTACGGACTGTACTCCATAATTCCCATTTAAATCGCATCAAGCGTCAATTGAAATGATATAAAAAAAGAAAAAAAGCTGTGTTTATAGACCAAATTCTATTACCGCCCCACAGGACTCACCAGTCTGCCCCTCGTTGTTGTATTATATACTTATACTTTATATAGCATTGCTTTACTTCCACCCTGCAATCAACACAAGAGGTTATAAGTTACAACCTGAACGACAGACTCAGTGCATTCTGCTAAGCATTCAGCAAACCCATGTCCAGTCAGGAATTACGAGAGATAACTTAACATCAACCACAGTGAGAAGGTATGAAAGCATAGCGACCTTTTTCTTATCGGGGCTACCGTTTCATTAGAATGATTGTGGGGTGGGCACTGCGTAGTCTAATTTCGACTAGGGTCCTTTCGGCCCGCATCCTTAATTAACCTAGCCATACCAGTTTTAGAACGCCAAAGATTAGAACTGTGACTTAAAGATAGGTAAATGAACCGGTCTTAGGACATTCATGATGATACATCCCGGTAATAACGAATATACACCACAGGCCATACTCACTCACACTAACTTCCATACTTCGTACCCCAAGATACTCCTAAGAGCATTGCTTGGTAGGATGACTTTTTGCAGGGCTTCCAGGTAACCAGGATTTGAACCCATGGCCTGTGCTCTTTCTTCAAAGCAGCTCATTTTGCATCGAGTGATGTTACCATTGAGCCATTACGCCCCCTTATTGAAATGATATAATAAAATTGAGAAATTTAATTCAGCCGCATTAACAATAAATGACTAGTTTAATGGAAGTAAAGTGCATTCCATCAACTGATATTAATTTTAACAGCCTATGATTCGCTTATGGCTCCCTCTTATTTCTTATTGCACACAGATTATTTATTTAAAATATTAACTGAATAATCTGCGAACAGTGATCAAGTACAGTAACCCCCTACTGGTACTACCTACCATTAGTGTATGCATTAGGAAAATATATTACCACTCTTTTAATATTATGCAGGGCTTAAATAAAGTTACAACTCACGAAGTTATTAACGACCTTACTGAAATGGTTGATACTAGAAAAGGAGGATAGAGGAAGTATTGTGATTGTGAGAATACAAACATATCCACTTGGGATATAAACTCAGAAGTAGGAATGATTAGGGATAATTTTGAATTGATAGGTAGTTTAGGTAGTCAAATGAGGACTAAAAAGTAAACACACACGGCTAGTCTCGAAGGTAGCATCTCTTGAAGCTAGCATCACCTTTATTGCCATCGAATAAAATATCAGACTAGCTAAAGTAAAAATAATTTTGCATATAGTTTAGACATCGCATTATTATAAAGGTAGGAAATTTTTTTATCGCAGTAAAGAAATACCATTAATGCTGATATTAACCCATTGATCCCCAATTTACTTTTTTTCGAATTGGACAATGATATTTATGCTCCCAATCCCAAAAAATACAAAGAATCTGTCAAAAATATTTAAAAAATTCTATCATCAGAAGTTTTTCCGAAAATACCCGTCCTTTATATATGACACTAGGGTTACACCGTGTAAATATAAAATTTCATTCTTTATTATGTAATTTCAATTTAGGGGTTACAAAATAGTCATAATCAAATTATTTTGCATGAAAAGGCAAAAAACATTTTTGGCAAAGAGTTGTGTCACACTTTTTACAAAATGTTAACGGCTTGCTCTTGCAATTCTGATACTGGCACCGTTGCTGCTTGCTTCTTTTGTCGATAAAGTGTCCAATGCCATCGTATTGGACACTAGTAAAAACTTTTTGAGCATGTGATTTTACTAATGACAACGGTCTGCCTAGTTTCCGCTGTCCATAACCGGTCTTCATATAAAATACAGCAACCTGTCTTCTAAATTCCAACATATCAAAGGATTTTTTCCCATGAATTTTCCGGAACAATATTGAATTACCATATCGAATATCCGGGTTATAAGTGGAAAGTACCATTTATTTCCTTTTATTCCAATGTGGTATTTTGACGCATACCAGTCGTGAATGTCAACCCCACCCATACCAAAGTTATATGTAGTTAGATATTAGCTTTGGCTGCGGGATATCAACTTTGGCCTTGGCTTCTCGGCTGTAACGTTTAGCGGATGTGAGGGGTAAGATAGAGTCAAAATTGGTGGCTAGAGAAACGCATTTGTTGTCCTTCCATCGAACCATCAGAATTTCTTCGTTTTCATCAAACTGATAGTCGTAATCTCCTCTTTTTTTCTTCGACATTTCTTTCTTGTCCCATAGTGGGCATTTTGAAGTACGATTTTCCCGAATTGTCCCAGTCGCTCTAATTCCATGATCCCTTAGTTTGATTAGAAGACTTCTGTTTGTGAAGAAATTGTCAATAAACAATTTATGAGCAGATGGTTCACTTACAGCTTCCAGCATTTTTAAGGCGACTCTTTCTCCAAGAGGTAAAGATTTTGGATCCGTATTCTCAACTTTGCCGCAATAGAGATCAAAGTTATATAAAAATCCGGAGCTGCCACATAAAGCCCAAAGTTTATAACCAAAGCGTATTGGTTTACCTCTTATAAATTGCTTGAGGCTGTTTCTTCCATAATAACGGACTATCGTCTCATCGACAGAGAGATCTTCGTCAAATACCTGAAACTTTTGCATAGAGTTATTCACAAGAGTGATAAGCGGTCTTATTTTGAAACCTCTGTCGCCTTTATTGTCTACCGCTTTCGAATTATCTTGTACGTGAAGGTAACTTTTTATCTTTTCAAACCTATTACGACTCATAGCGTTCTTTACTATTTCTCGTCCAATGTCCTCGGCTTCAGACCAATACATGTGCTGTCTAGGCAATCTTGAGTATCCGGAATATAAAATAATTCCAAGAAAAACTTTCAACTCTTCAAGGCTAAGGGAAAAAGTTTGATCATTCTTGACATCTTTGGCATATCGCAATGTTTCTTCTAGCAGTAGGTCAAAAGTACTCTCAGAAAGCATTTCTTCGAACAGTTCAACAGGAGAAAGTTCTCGTAAATTTCCGACAACATTTTCTAGCGCTGTTTTCCAGCCTTCAGTTTTCTGGACTATTTTTGAATAAATGGGGTCACATTTTTTCCAGGCAATTTGCGGAGGCACAATTGTCTGTTTCTTTGATGGAGCCTTATTCCGTTTCTGTGTTACTTTAGGTTTGACAGATTGAGGGCGCTGGAGCTCTTCGTCACTAATGTCACTTTCCTCTGTATGGTATGAGGGATCTTCTTCACTTATATCGCTTTCTTCTGGAGGACATGAAGATTCTTCCTGTTGTTGTGCAGAAGGTTGCAGACTTTTTGTTTTTTGCAGTCTTTTTCCGCTTCGGTGCAGTCTTTTTCCCCTTTAGGTCAGTCTTTCTGCGCTTTGGTATACGTTTAGAATTTTCAGTTGTAAACGGTTCGGGCTCTTCTTCCTCAATGTCAATTTCATCAGGGGATTGAAGTTCCTCCTCGTCATTGTAATCATCTTGATCCACCGAATCATAGTGAATTTCTAGAGTCCGCAACATCATATCTTTCTTCCAAGTCGTCATCCCCCTCTTCTTCCTCGTCCGTAAGCTCATCTACCCCAGGGGGAATGATGACAATGTCAATGTTGTCTCCATGGAAGTCATCAGAGTTGACAATGGCACTGACCTCCTCCATTGTCAAAGCCTTTATTCGATTCGCCATTATCTACATGAATACAAGAAATGCTTACGGATAACCCCAGTGTCATATATAGAAGACGGGCATTAACAAATGAATCGGATATTTTCAAATTGACATAATACAATCATTAATCCCCAACACATGATTGAATGGACAGTTTTCAAGTAGTAAAAAATACTTTCGTAGTTTTATAACGTTTATTCGATTTTTGATCACTTTTTTTGAAAATGAACTTACCTGGCTAAAATTTTGAAGATTTTTGAAACACCGTATTACGACGAGTAATTGGAATTTTTGAAAAATTCCACTTGTGATTTTTTGTCTTAAGTCATGGTAATGTTTTGACACAAAAAGTTTAAACATTGGCGGTTATTACTCGCTGGAAGAGGAACTTATTTAGTAAGGCTTATATATATGACACTGGGGCTCAATGGGTAATAGAAAATGCGTTAAAACTAAACATCTATTGCATACGTAAAGGTTTTTGTACATAGTATGTTCAATGTAGTTACTGTTATGTCTTATAGATTATAGGTAGAGAGTAGAGTGTTTGGGAGAGAGCACATACCAAGTCATATATACGTTGACATTTAAAATTTGACTTTGTAGATGTACTGACGTCGTCCATAATGCTGACTAATATTGTTATATATCTGACCCAATATTGCTGAATATTGATTTCAATCCTGGCCAAGAAATTGCCTTTTAAATGACATTTGGAATATTATAAACCCATGCTAATGTTTCAAGGCCTTGTAGGACGTGTGGATTTGTATAATGTGTACTGTCCTCGTGAGTTTCATGTCTTTTGGCTACTGTAGGTAATTAGAGTCAACAAAACGGACACGAACATGAGCTTGCCGAGGTCGGATGATGTATATAGAGAAAAATTCTAGTTTTTCCATACTTTGTTAATACGACCAATCGGTGACTCAAACGTGTATTTGTAGCGTTCAATGTCTGTTTCTTAGGACATGTTAAATAAATATGAAAACGGGGACGAATACTACTAAACTGATTACAAACAGGCATGGCAAGGATCGAAGTATGTTATTTAAGTAAATTTTTACAATTAAGTAATCAAGAAAGTTTTGACTTAGCCACAGACTATAATTATGAGCACCACAGATGAGTCTCGGCCTGTTTAAAGCAGCCACTTATATAATAAAGATGAATTTTAATTTCGGTCTTGAAAATAATGTGTATACCATATTCCTTTACCAGACATTACTTTTTAATGCATGCGATTTCAAAGTATTGTAATTGTATCTTCTGGTGGTGGTAATGTCACTCAAAACCCAAAAAATTGTTTTATTTAATTTGCTTCCATTTTCTAATGAGAGATTTTAAATAGATTTAGTCCCCAAAATGAAATTGCTTTAAAAGTGACTAAACAACAAGACATAATGACCCGAATAAAGCCATAAGACTTTTCGATTCCAACAAGAAAGTTGCAGTGTAGAGGGAAATGAGTGCGGCCGCAAGGAATAAGGATGTGAATATATAAGGCAGCTATTTTAACGATTGCTATTCACTTTAAGTGTGCCACTTTTGTTATAATTTACACACAGGCTACGATAACTAGATATAAATAAGCTACTTTCTGGACAACTTTTATTAAGGGATTTAAGATAAGCAGCTACTTTATATTAGAAGGTGATTCAAATCTATTGACGACTACGACACATTTGAATTCTCTGCAAAAGTATCTTTCACTGACCACCTTATACTCGTGTATTTTAATTTAGACTAAATTCTTATTTTATACTTTACACGGTTCTATTGAAAACATAGACGTACATGTCTTATCTAATCTTATACTGCCAGAACTTCTAACTGCGTCAATTTTGCTTTCTGTCACATTCGAAATTGTTCAAGTTAACATACAATTGGCTGAATTGGCACTTAAATTAAAAGGAAAATATAAGAGACAAATTCCACAAAAAGGCATTAAAATTGAGTCAGTATCTTTATTTAGTTAAACGAATGTATTTTATGCATAGGTACTTTTCAATGTAAAAACGACCTGAACAGTTGACATAAATTAATATTGGTTAATAGCTGTCAATATTCATAAGAGGAACAATTATAATTACACTCCTAAACTACCAACAATTATTTAAATAGTAAAAAGATCAAATATTGTTGGAAATGATGTTGAAGGAGAAAATGATTTACTTACTACTTTTGCTAGTTTTCGTCGAATTTTCATTAGAATGGAAATTGTCAGAAGTGGTGAAGTTGGAAAGGGATTGTTACATTAATTTGATGTGGCAGCACAATACTGTAATCACTGCACGGGAAGATTTATTAACTAAGGAAGTAATGGATCTCAATTCGCCCTTCGCAATTACAAAGCTCAAGTTCAAGGAAAACGAAACATACTACAGCAATCCAGATGACAGAATTCTCGATCGAGACCGGACATCTTCAGAGTTGTTCCAAAAATGGGAGACAGTGTACAAGGAACATAATTTAACTATCTCCCTCCCAAACTCAACAAATCGTCTGGTTTGTTTAGTGCATGTCATCGTCAATTTCGACCCTAATTACTTTATGCATAAAATGCTAATTGTGCATTTCACTGAATCCTTCCCCACAAACGACTATCAAGATCTTAAATATGCCATATTTCGCCGGAAGTGGTATGCTTTTGGAGAGCATTCTTCTGTCTACACTCTAATGGATCAAGAATTTCTGGAATCGTCTACATCAAATGCGAGTTTTTTTGTCGATATATTTAGAAACTCAAGAACTGCCCACCGTCTTCTTTTGTCAAAGACCTGGTTCCTGTTACCGGATAGAGAAAGCTCAGAAGTTTTCTTTTTTTGTCCTCTCTCCGAAGCGAATGATAAACCATCGGAATTTCAATACCGTTATAATATTATATCGTTGTGTTTAAAAGACAATTGCTTTGGACAGTCACTGCGTCGTTTGGCAATACTGTACTTTGAAAATAAAAGCGGATTTGCGAACACATTTCTGCTGAATGTTATAGATCCTAATATAAAGCGTACAAGTGAATGGGGATCAAGTGATTATTGTGGACGACTGGTACGAAATGCATATTTTACAAATTATGAATTCAAGGAAGAAATCAGCATTGCGCTACCAATATATTCAATTATTTTTGAAAAGTTTCCAAATTCTACCATATTAATAGGACGAAGGAGTTGGAAGGCTCCATCATGTTTTCGCAGTTCAAATTTAAACAAAAATCTTTATCAAATTTCATTATTCTTCCAAATTGACACTAAGGAATTTAGTTCTTCTATTCCTCATCAAGGGTTATTTATAACAATGGCAGAATCATACAATTTCATTTCCTGCGTCGTTTTGGAAGACGAGAGTCTCTCGTTTTATGGCTATATCCGACCTTTCGACCCTTATGCTTGGCTAGCCATCATTCTCACAACCATTTCTGTCATCGCTTTCGTCTACTCCGTGGTATACTATACAAAAGACGAAACTATTCCATTCCTGATGATTTGTTATGCATATTTATTGGAAGTCAGTTACTCCCTAACAGCAAAAGCAGAGAAACTCGTCTGGCTTAAATTAGTTATCGGGCCGTTGTTGCTCATGTTTATTGTAATCACAAACTGCTACAAGGGAATTGTCATTACTGATTTAATAGAGCCAAGGCCAGTGAAACAAATTGACTCAATTGAACATTTGGCAAATCTGTCTGGCTTCACAACTTTTGGCGAAATTATAGGCACTAATGAATTCAACCCATTTTATGTACCTTTGAATACGCAGCGTTCTATTCTAATTGAATATTTCTGTCATGAAGTAAACGGTAAGGCGTACAACGCCAGAAATTGTCTTCGAAAGATTCAAAATGATAATGTTTACTTTCACACCGAAAATCAAAGTACAGTTGAAAAAGCCATTCAGATGTTTTCATTAACAAACCCAAACCTAGGATGGACTTTTAAGTTGACATGGATTATGAGAAATGATATACAGTTTTACAGAAATGTGGGCAATACAAAGATGGTCAATATCATACGTAATATTTATAAAACATTTAAATTCCCACATGGGTTTCCTTATGTCAATCCACAGGAATGGCTTGCCCAATGCAATAACTCTGTAATGATTTTGAGAAGTTCAGCTCTACATCGACTTCTAAATGACTCTCATTGGAATCCAGAGCATGGAGGTATTGAACCAAAAAGACAATTATATTATGGAACGGAGGAAAACAGTTTTCTATCAATTCCTATTTTCTCTGGATTTCAAAGCGACACAGTGCCGCTGCTCACCTCGTTTCTAAAACAAAAGTTGTCTATTTTGAGCCACTCTGGTTTTTTCCATTTTTGGTTGGATCATTACAAATTGTTTAATTATAGTACATGCATACCGTGCTGGGAAACAAAACCCCCGCGCCCTTTAACATTTTACAATTCAAATATTTCCACCATATTTTACATTGCTACTTGTATATCATTAACCTTCACTTTAACTTTCTTGTGGGAAATTCGCAAATTTATAAAATCCAAATTGACGGCCCTTCTAGTCAACATTGTTAAAGGGTTCAAAAAGTACCTACCGAAATGCTTTAACTCTAGAAAGAAAGCCAGATAAATATTTCGGGTGAAGCACCGTGAAGAAATGTCATAATTTACGACTTAAAAATTTCGTTGCGTTTCTAAACAAATAGTTCTTTATTTTTCACGATTTCGAGGGGAGCACGCGACCCCCTCCCACCTAACTGCGACCCTGGAAAGAAATAAAATTAGACCAGTGTCATTTCTTGTCAGGTTATATGAGACGCAAATTTTTTGAATTTGTAACCAAGCAATGAGATAAATTTGAATTTTTTGTAGCTTTAGTAAATGTAAATTTAATAGTGACTTTATGCAGTTGCTAAAACATATCGTCAATAAAACTTAAACTGCGTTAATTCTAAAAACCTTTTGCCTTTTGTTACTATAAATTCTAACTCCATTGAATAAAATGTAAATCAAAGTATTTACTTATGCTGTTTGTTTGTAACTGGCATCGCAACCAGACAGTCTAGGAAGGGGCAAACGGGAGGGGTCCTAGCCGCCTTAAAAATGACAAACTTCATTTTTTGGTTGGATTGCAACTTGCAACAACCCGTGCATGAAACGTAAAAATTATAAAAAAAGCTTGTTAAAATTATCTGGTTTTAATAACATGTAATATTTGGTATATTTAATTGTAAATAGTATTATAATAAAAGTTTATGAAACTTAAAAATAGTAATTGTAATTACGTATAAGTGTTAATAATTACTTTTGTTGTCACATTTAGTATAAGTGTTAAGTTAAGTTATTAGAATTTCAATAAAGTGTCATTTCACCGATGACTCCAAAAAGTCCTATAATATTATTATGTAGATTGGATTGAATCCGTATAGTTAATGGCAATCAATTGTCTATTTCATTTTAAGAGATTTACTGTATCGTGTTTTCAGGGCATGAAAAACCAAGGTATTTGTTATCAGAAAGCAAATATCCTGTGATTTTGGACAGAAGCCCAATACCTCGCAAAAACCAATGGGTTCTCCATGCCCTGCTCCCTTCTTCACAAGTTAAAGTTGGTCGTGGTCGTTTTGTTCTTAAAGTAGTAGTAGGTCTTCTTGTGGTCGTAGTAGTAGTTGTAATAAATTTTGCACCTGTATGGAATACATTGAATAGGAAATTAGCCATCATGAAATGTATCTAATAGGTTGAGTATGTTCTTCTGCAAATTAAAAAAGGTAGTTTTAATAATATCTTCAGATTTGAGTTTGATTCCCAGTGTATAACACAATTGACAAGTATGAGCTACGATACCTTAGCCTTAGTGTTACTTAGAAGTTACATTTCAATGAGCCCAATCGCTTTCCGTATAACGCTTTCTCATTAGCAAACCAATTACCTTTCACTGAATTTATAATATTATAAGAGTTCTAAATTGCATTAACATATCTACCTAAATGACCTGAAAAACATCTTCTCGTTAACTGTAAATAAATATCCCGCCCCTTAAGAGATGCTTATCTTCAAATAACCTAATTTTAAAGTCGGAAAGCAAGTGCTTGTTGTTGTTTTGTTGTCGTCTATGTGTAGGTAATTATATATCTGTGTAATGTGACAATTGTGATCCCAAAGCTTTTACTTGCTTCCTATAGACTATCATTTATCATGGAATATTCTAATGCAAAGAAATGTTGGGAGAGGGTTAATTATTACATTTTCAAAAAATTGACAGACATTATTTAAATTTTCTGTTAAACAAATGCAATTCATTCAAATCAATGTGGGGTTACCTGGTGGACAAGTTCTTGTAGTTTGGTAGAATATTATATTTTCTCTATCACACGCCTGCCCATTTTCAAAACATTGATCTAAACAATAAAAATAAATCTAATAATTGTACATGTATAACACGGTATTTTAAATGACTGCATACTCCACATCCTTAGGGCTCCCGAAATTTATAATGAAAACCACGACAATTTTATATTTCAACAGAAAAACATCATGATTATAAAAATTAAGGAACACATGGAAGCTTTTTTGCTTATTTGCAAAAAAATTAAGTGCGAAATCGTAAACAATATTACCTTTTTGCTTTTTTAAATTTTTAAAAGCTGGAATTAAGAATAAATAAAATGTTTTATTTTCTTAGTCCGATATTTCCAGATTGGTGTGAATGATTGATTCAAGGCTCTATTATTTCACACTCTAAGTGTTTTATATTTGATCGGTTTGCTTAGTAGTTTTAGACTGATTCGTCTTTATGCATATGGGTGAAAAAGCAAAGGTTAAAAATATACCCTTTTTTTAAAAAGCTGCTTTTTTACCTTATGTAAAAAAGCCATTGCTTTATTTATTTATTTTTGCTTTTTTAAATTTTTAAATGGCAATTGAAGAGTTCAACAACTTCATTCCATTTACTACCTTCAATTATTTATTTCATTTTACATGATAATTTAAAACAGGCACGTATCTAGAAATTTGTTCAAGGGGGGGCGGAAGCAAAAATTATACTAAAAATAAAGCATATTCGCGCGAAGCGCGAAAATTTTTTTCAATTTTAGGCCATTTTTGAGAAAAAAATTCTCTTTTTCTCAGATTTAGGGGGGCGCTGCGCCCCCCCCGCCCCCCTACTAAATACGTGCTTGATTTAAAATAATGTTATGGAATTCCTTACTGAAGGATGAATTTTGTGTTTTATGTTTATGCACCTTTTAAAGATTCAGCCAAATTAACTCGTCCTTCGCAAAGGACACGCTCATTAAAGCGCGTATTGCAATGGTCAGCGAGTCTTCCCGGTTTTAATTCCCAGTAGTTCAAAGTCATTTTACCCCCTGCGGGTCCTAATTCCATGCACCCTCCAGGGTGGTTTACCACATTTGTATACATTGGTCCAGGTGGCTGTGGTAAAGTACGTTTAGGCAACAAAGTCTGCCAAGGTTCGGTCCCAATCCTTGAAACATCACTCCAGCCAATGTACACATCTCCACTCACCCCCGTGTATATTTGGGCAAGATGTTCTTCGGATGATGGGCTGTTTAAGTGTTGTTTTCTCTGACGGCAGCAGCATATAGCCTCATACACTCATACCAGGTTAACTGAAATACCGCAAAAATTATTATTAGAAAAATGAAATAAAAAAAATAAAAGTAAATTAAATATTTTGATAAGCGTCAAACAAACTAGACAACAATTAATAATGGTCGTAAAACGAGCGATTAACTTGATCTAGTCACATCATTTCATCAGAGTATACAGATGATATTTAGTATTTCGTAAATTAATTTAATATGCAACATCACAATATGCAGTTAGCCACAAAATATCGCGTATGACGTAAATGCCGGTGTCTTCTGTTAATTTTTAACAAATGTATAGAATTCTTCATTGACTGTGCTGAATGAGTTCATAAAATTTTTAATTGGATCGTTATTATGATCGCCATTTAGTGCCACCGTAAAACTTTTTGCGTTATTAGAAAGCGTTCAAAAATATTTGCAATATTTAAAGGTATGACACTTACATTAATTGAGTGATCGGAATACGACCCCTTATGTGGACCAATTTGCACTTCAGAAAAAGGAGCAGTCGCACAATTTTGAGGGATGTCTAAATACGAAAAACAAAAAAAATGTTAAATTGTATTGCCTCCCCCATTAGTAGCGTCCTGCAGAGTTCTGCAGTTAATTCGTCCGATTGCGTTTTAACAGATTTCCATCTGCAGAGAACTGCAGTTTACTAGCAGATAGCATTCTGCAACTCAAAACTAGTAAATACGTGCGGAATAGCTATCTGCTTTTTAGGAACTGCAGATATTGGCAGAATATCGTCAGGCAAAGTGCAGATAATTTCTTGCAGTTTATTGGCTGCACTAAAATAACTCGCACAGGCTGCGGCCGTGATACAAGAAATGACATAATGTAAATTCGTAGGGCAAATGACTACAACAGCCAACTTTGGTATGTACAGAAGAGCTCACTGCTGCGCTCCTACTTTCTACTTATGTCAGTCTATCGTCCAACACTTCAATCTGTCAAATATTCTACGAATTGTACATCCAGTCCAGTATCAGCTAAGTACGTTTTGATATTTAGCCGGGAGTAATTGCCCGATAATGTTTTTATGTAGTACATAATCGGATTGGCAAATGCATAGGCTTGATGTTGGGTCTGGGTCGGGTGCATTTCTGAAATTGTAACCCACTTGTTTACATTTTTATTTCAATGTTTAAATTTTATGGTTGGTAGTGAAAGTAGAATATGCATTGCATGAGTGCCATTTTTACAGTAGAGCGTATGAGACGATGAGACAGAAGTCGTACAACATGTTTAGGTGGAATTACAATTATTAATACCTTAGCTATTTGCCGCTATAAAAATTTGATAATTTGACAATTTAAAAAATATGGTAATTTTACTTAGAATTTTATGCTTTCTAATTTTTTCATAAAATCGCCCCTTATTTGCATATTGCACATTTAAACTTATGCACAAAAATATAGTACAGGGCCAGTACGAGCTATTCTGGGGTCTTTTCCCTCATTTTCTCCTCCCATTCTTTTCAGAATAATTTGGCCAACTAAAGTATTCTTCTATAGTGATTATCACTATGTACCACTATAGGGTAGGTATACAGTTTTGGGTCAATTTATTCCAAGGAGAAGAAGAGGGATTTTGAATGAAAATACCTCGTATCCAAAGTGATTTTTAAAAAATTTACTCAGACTATTGATTCTATTCTTATTTCATAATAAGAATAGAATACAGGAAGTCTTGATTAAGTAAACCTAAACCAGGTTTTTCTAAACCATTCATATTCATAACCATATTACGATTTCCGATCTACTATTACCATTACCTTTCTTAGTCCGTGGTTGACATAGAGAAAAGCTCAACGCTCCTGCTCTTGTTAGTCTATCGCTTATTCAATCTAATCTGTCGCAAGACTTGTATCTGTAAATCCAGTCAAGTACAGCTGGTTTACATTTTACACTTTTCATGAAACTCCCATGAAACTTTTTGATATTTTGTCCGAAGTACTTTTTTAATGTAGTGCATGGTCCAAATGGCAAACACATTGGCTTGAAAGTGGATCGGGTCAAGTCTGGTTCCTTTTTAAAATTGTTCCCCGTTTGTACATATTTTTTATTTTACCTAACTTCAAGCCAATGATTTTTCCATTTGCCATATGTACTACACTAAGAAATCTGGTCAGAACTTATGGATAATTTGAAAGAAGTACCGAAAATGATTGTAACATATTTTGACATAGTAAACGGTGGTTTTCAAAACTGAGTTATGAATATGCGAAAAGCGAGTAATGTGGCTCAGATCAACATTAACGAGTAGGGCTGTAGGTAGAACCTATTGTCAAAAACATATTATTTATATAAAGTGCCACCACCCCTCAAAAATTTACCGTTTTACCGTTTGCTACGGTTGCAGCGCATTTCCAGCACAGCAGAATCAAAAATTTCCGTTTCTTCTCTGTGCTACTCTATAACTAAAGCCGTCACTGTTTTTTCCTTCTTTCTATGACCAAAATTACTACAAAAGGCTTTTTTCATTAGTTTAGGCCAGAAAAGGGGCGAAAATATTTACGGGTGACTATAAAAGGAATATTATATTGTGGAAAAACTGTTTATTTGCGCTTCAACCGTTACAAAAGGCAATGTAGGGAGTCGTAGGACTTTCGCTATTGCCATTTATTGTAAAAAGAAAATGAATTCCAGCCCCGCTGAAATTCTTGGTAGGTTATCTGAAACGCTAATTTCATTCATATTTAAAATTTTTTGAATTTTTTTATGCTAAATAAAAGTATTCAGAGCATTATGCAATAACATTATAAACATAACTTATTCAATATTAGCTTACGGAAATACGGGCTCCCAGGGATCTAATTCATTTTCCTGTTTCCTCCTCCATTCGTTATGCAGTGCCTACAACCACATTAACTTCCTACTTACCAATTTTAGCAGTAACTTCTTTTTGTTTACGTTGAATTTGTACTGGCTCTTAGTTGCAAGTTCCAAGTGCAAGTGCCAAATGTAGCATGAGTGCATTTGTAGCATATTATTTGTTAGAGTAGATAGGTAAGACAAAATGGTACAGTGGCAATGAAATCTGGTCGTGAGCATATCAATACACATACATAAATGAGGTCGTAAGTTCGAAACCTAGCCTAGGCATCTAAACAAAAAGTGAGACGATGATTTGCTGCAGAGAGGAAGCTGCAATAAAGTATAAGATAGGGAGTGTTATAATTTTTGCCTTGTTCCTATTTAATGCAGTCTCCTCACTGCAGAAAACTATCTGCAATTGTTTACTTCAGATGTTTTGGCCAATATTCTGCGCCTACAAACCAGCAGTAAACTAACTGCAGTTAACAATAGGCAACTGTTCATTTTCATAGATGCAGAGATTATGCTGCAGCTTAGTTGCCGCTGTAAACTCCTGACAGGTAATTTACTGCCACTAAATTGAAGTCGATATTTTGGCCAATTTTCTGCAGTTCGCTTGCAGTGCGAAGACTGCAGACCTCTGCAGGACGACTTTTAATGGGGTCTACTATGCTTACAATATAACTACACAACATAACTACATTATGAATGACTTTACTGTGTTGCGTCACTTCTTTGTGTTGTACAAAGGATGAAATGGTCGGGCGAATGGGTTTATTTAATGCTTAGGTCATTTGTAAATCAAAATTTTTTTTGTAAAATTATCATATGTAATTTACTTGTAATTAAAAAGAACAAAACGAAACAAAGTTAATTTTAACCTTAAAACATATTAAGCTCTTTCCAATTATGCCAGAAAGAAATTGCTGGTGAGGCACCGAGAAATTTTAAACGTTTATAAACAAAAATTTTATTATTTTTCTCGAATTCGGTATTTGTCATATTTTTTGTCATAATTTGTCATTTATTGTTTTCCTCATACTGTAATTGTAATTAACTGTAAACTTTACCTCTAGGAGTTCCATGTGTGAAATGCCTTAAAGTTTGCTCTTTGTATTTTTTAAATTCCACATCATCAAGAATTTTATTATCCGTAGAAGTCACTGTAAAATTATACTTGATATTAAAATATTAAATGAATATGAATAAAGTGTGTAGACAAATTCCCACTGAATCGTTTTTGCCTTACTCCAGACATGGCACTTAAAATGTTTCTCCGAAATAAATATAGGCAAAATTTTTGAAATATTTCCTTAAATATTGTATTTATTTCAAATATTTCAATTTTTCAAGAAAAATATTGTTTTAATTACTTAAGGCTTAGACTTAGGCTGCTTTAATCCTGTTGGTAAAGGTTCGGATAGAATATTTCCTTTTCAGCCCATGTTTATAAATTGTATGGCCCCATGCAGTTAATTTTGAAAAAGCAGAAAATAATGGGAAAATGGTAAGTTTCTGTGAAATGAAAATTTGAGATGTGGGAAATGAAAAGTGAGATGTTCAATGATAAAATGAAAGTGAAAGTTATAAGTGGTGGCTTTAAGAGTTAATTAGGCCATTACAGTTCCATACAGATAATACGTAAACAATATAACAATATTTTATCAGTCTGAAACATCCACTTTGTGTCGAGAACAAAATGTTTGTATTATGCATAATTCGATGAATAGTTTAAAGCTAATTAACCATAAAAATGTGTATTGATTTTGTTCTTTCGTCTTTCACATGAATAATTTAATGTTACTTTTAAAAGTTTGAAAACCACTGATTTTTTTACTCTTGTTGTAAATTTTAGGCTTACATTAGCATCAAATCGGAAACGTTGCTTATATATTAGCATACTTATTATGGGTGAAAATGATTAAAATGATTACTTATTCACCTTTTGCTGGATACATAAACCCGACAACCAAAATGACAGGAAGCGATGAGATCATCTCAAAAAGACATCACTGGTTAATGTAGCTTTTGCTATATATATTTCACAATTTTAATTGCTGTAAATGCATAAATGTTTTAAAATCAAATGGTTGTTGTTGAATATTGTCTTAGCATATGGTAAAAGTGTACAATTTCACAACCATACACAAGATAACAAAGTTAAGCTGTTGTGAATTTTATAAAGCAACCACAACTTTGGTTAACTACAATAAAATTAGGTTAGCAAGCCATAATTTATATTGTTAGCTAAGTAGTTCTAGCCATTGAAATGCCAAAACAATAGAACATTATCTAACAATTATTTCACATACAATCTATTTCCGGAAGTGGGAGCAATTATATTCAAATTAAAAAGGAGGGATAAGGTGGTAACTTTGGTTGTCTTGGTACGCCAAAGAGGAATAATTTACAATGGAGACCACCACAATACATACATACCAAAAAATACGCGAATAGTGCATGGATTGCAGTAATTTTTTTCACGTCTTGTAGTTAGGAGAGTACATGGTGTAGCATAATATTTCAAGGCTGACCACTAGACTCTAGAAATAGGAATAATTTAAATCGGGGGTCGACCCAGCAGAGCCAATAAGCTTGAATATAATATCATCCCTATATGCATTGGAAGTCCCTATTCTAAAATCAGGGCATGAAAAACCTTTGGGACCTAAAATGGGTTTTTGGGTACCAAAATTGTTTATCTCAATATTTTGAAAATAAATGCAATATTTTCAATATTATATAATATAGAAGATGTTTCACAATAAAACAAAAATTGTAAAAAAATTTATGGATGTGGCCCTGGACAGGCAGAGAGGCAGAAATAGCGTCATTTGATCAAAAGTGATAAATCACGTCTAGAATAATGAGAATATTGAATGGAGTAAGTATTATAAAGGTAATTAAGGAGTTGTGAGTGCTTTGCTCAATATCCATCGAATAACTTCCTTAGAAGGTTTAGGACTGTAATGCATGCTCACAAATTTCTTTTGCCGTATCATCGTTATGGATAGGGGCCATTTAAAATCAAAAATATCAGCGATAAAGGGGATTATTTAAAATTTGGGTGTATAAATTTGAAAGGAAAATTAAAAACTATTGCTTTTTGTGCTGTGCATTTCTCTATTCAAAATCAAAAACTTTCAAATTCAGTTTCTGGGGCTTTAAATATCATATTATCAAGTTGTCATGCTAACTTTGAAAAATGTTTTAATCTGAAAATGAAAACTTGATATACTGTTGTGTCAGCGGGTTGCTGGAATCACATTCCATTCAAATCGAATCACATTCCATTCAAATCGCTACTCCGCCTTAAACAAAAAATTAAAAAATACAATTCTCTAATGGAATTTGACAATACGCGTCAGCAATTATAAAATCATACAGTTGAAGATATTACTCCGTTGCGTCATTATGCCTCATGGACTCTATTACAGTATCTATAAAAAACCAATAAAAATAATGTGATATGTTTTAATGTTATTAACAACAATCAGATTTTTTGTCTAATCGCAAAATATGCTAAATAGCTTAATGTTAAAAATACAAACGACGTAGACATTTTGAGTGTTTAATTATTACGGTTATAACAATTAAATACTTCGTGGTTTCATTTCTTTAGACTGCCAGTTGGTTGTTGACTGTACACTACACTAACAGAACTCATTAACGTTGAGAGACAATGATTTTACAATTAATTTTGGCAGCATTATCAATTTCTGCTGCCTTTGCTTTGGATACTGCGTCCGTTGAGTGTCCCCAAGGTAAAACAATTTTCTTTGTTATAAAATTTTCGGTCTTGTAATCTGTTATATAGTTTATGCGATTGAAAATAAATTTTGATTTAGAAACACAAATTTCTTTTCATGAACAGGAACTAAAGACGCACCAGAAAAAAGTGGCATGGAAATTAAGAAATTGACAGTTAAAGGCTGCGTTAAACAACCTTGTACTTTTTACAAGACGGACTTTTTTGAAGTCGATGCAATTATGCTTCTAAGTAATTAAGTAATTTTGAAAAATATTTTGAAATAGCTTAAACTAATCAATAGCCATTTCTGCTGATTGAATCTAATTTTGTTATATAACTTTATTGATCGGGCATATGAAGAACAAAAACACTGCCTTTATATTTCAACTTTAAATATGACCAACTAAATGTTTTTTTAAATGCCCTTTTTTATAGCTAGATTGGCAGACTTTTACAGCAGCAGCAGCAATACACTTCTGTTGCAAAATCTTGCGAGTTTTAATTAATCTTTAAACTAAGTGTCTTATCCATGAGATAAATATTCTCACTCTATATTGCTTTTATCATCATGCTGTAAACATTGTTATGATGCTATCTGAATTTTAAAATGGAAACCTAATATTCGCTCGTTAAAAGTAACTCCAACAAAATAATTTCCTATTTGACATGAACCAAATTAATCCACAATTTGTCAACTTATCTAATACAAAGGAAAAGGCAACACTACCAAATACGTTTTTACCAACAGAACGTTTAATATTATAAAAAATATCACGTAATATTACGTAATGTACGTTTGTTTCACATCGCTAAAATGGTAACAAGGTTAAAAAAATATTGCGATATTTGTTATTCTGAGGAGAATAATTTCAATTTTTCTATGTGGGAACTAAATGATTTAAATGACTTAATGAATTAGATTATACATCTGCGATAATGACCTCCTCCGTAGTCGCAGTCACTCCATTTGGACCTATACCTGTATGGAAAGGAGATATGTGTGCGGAAATTCAAAGTGGGTGTCCTTTTAAATCAGGATCTGAAATGATATTAAAATCAAAAAGACGAATCCCGGAAATTGTTCCACCTGTAAATATTTCATTAATTTCGAAATTTGCATGACACCTTCTATATACAACGACGGTGTATTAATCTTTTCTTTTGCGGTATATAGTACCGAGGACCTCTTAGATTTATATTTCGCGATGCAGACGACACTCCACAGCTTTGCCTTCAAATAAATATTATTCTAAAGGAAAAGTATTTCGATTTGGTTGACGTTATGGAACAGATGGGGAAAAGATAAATGGTAAGTCAGAAAATGCTCTAGTGCGTTAGAAATTCAACTTCTTGATTCGGTGTTAAAAATCAACGTTGCATACTGTAAAGTGATATATATAACGATTTGGATAAAATAGAATTGCTTTATATGCATAAACAAAATCATTACTGGATAAATTATTGTACTTGAAATTAATGGGTAGTTATAAAAGATTAATTAAATAAAACAATAAACATTAAATCCAAATAAATAATGCACTATTATTCCATAATGATCATACATAACATGTATTTTCACCACCAAGTCTCATGCCTCATGACTCTATTATGGTATCTATAAAAAACCAATAAAAAATAATGTGATATGTTTTATTGTCATTAACAACAATCAGATTTTTTGTCTAATCGCCTAATATGCTAATTGGCTTAATGTTAAAAAATACAAACTACGTAGGCATTTTGAATGTTAAATTATTACGGTTATAACACTTAAATACTTCGTGGTTTCATTTCTTTAGACTGTCAGTTGGTTGTTGGCTGTTCACTTCACTACACTAACAGACCTCATTAACGCTGAAAGAAAATGATTTTACAATTAATTTTGGCAGCATCGACAATTTGCACTGCCTTAGCTTTGGACAGTGCGTCCGTTGAGTGTCCCCAAGATAAAAAAAACTTTATTTATTTCAAATTTTCGGCCTTGTATTATGAATCCAGTGAAACTTTTCCTTGCTGATAATGATAACAAAAGGGAGTTCGCGCGAGACTGAGCACGAATAAAGGAGACCACCTAAAAAGCTATTGTGTCTTCTTATCAGCAGAGGAAAAGTTTCGTTAGATTCATATTATTCTGTTTTGTAGTTTATGCAATTGATAATAAATTTTGATTTACACAATTTTTGAGTTTTTCTTTTCATGAACAGGAACTAAAGACGCACCAGAAAACAGTGGCATGGAAATTAAGAAATTGACAGTTAAAGGCTGCGCTAAACAACCGTGTATTTTTCACAAGACGGACACTTTCGAAGTCGATGCAATTATGCTTCTAAGTAATTTTGAAAAATATTTTGAAATAGCTTAAACTAATCAATAGCCATTTCTGCTGATTGAATCTAATTTTCTTATATAACTTTATTGATCGGGCATGTAAAGAACAAAAACACTGTCGTATACTTCAATTTTAAAAATGACTAACTAAATATTAAAAATGAAAGTCCTTTTCTAGTTATGTTGGCAGACTTTTGCCTCAGCAATACACTTGTGTTGCAAAATCTTGCGAGTTTTAATTAATCTTTAAACTAAGTGCCTTATCCATGAGATAAATATTCTCACTCTATATTATTCCGTTTGTTATCATTACCACCAGGGTTACCAGATTTTCTTCAATGAATTTAAGTATCCTGGCCAACAATAGCCATTTACCAACCCGCGCCCTTCGGGCGCGTCTTGGTAAATGCTTACAAATGTGATACAGCCGTATTTGGCGCAATCATATGAGCGCAGCTAACAAATCTTCGGTTTTTTGTTGAAAAAGAAGAAAAAATAAGTAAATTACGTATCTTGAAATAAATATTCTTTGATATTACTTTATATATGCAGGAGGAAGTCAAAAGGAAATACCAATTCGCGCGAAGCGCGAGAAATTTTTGAAATTCAACTTCAAAACTGATCAATAAAGACTTAACGAATTTTGAGTAATTTAGCTTTAACGGTTTAGTGACATAGTTGAGGAAGAGAGAATGTTATTTATACCCCACTGATAAGTTATTAATAAATTTCCTTCGAATTTGAAGACAATTTTGACTATTAAACTGGATTTAAAGACAAAAATACTTAAATTTGCGCGAAGCGCAAGAAAATTTAATTTAGTAAACGTATCTGAACGATAACAAAGTGTGTTCTAATATTAAAGGACATTAAGCTATCTCACTGTTTTCGATTTTAGCTGATTTAAGTATATTTAAGTACAATTTAAGTATTTTAAAATACTTGCAAGTATTTTAAGTATAGGGCCCAATTTAAGTATTATACTTGCCATTTAAGTATACCTGGTAACCCTGATTACCACTGTTATGATGCTATCTCAATTTTCAAAAGAAACACAATATTCGTTCGTTAAATGTAACTTAAACAAAATATATAATTTCCTATTTGACATAAACCAAGGTAATCTCCAATTTGTCAACTTATCTAAAGCAAAGAAAAAGACAACACTATCAAATACGTTTATAGTTTTATACCAACAGAACGTTTATTATTAATATAGGCTCGATAAAGGATAATGAGTCGAGTCAATAACGAGTCGAGTGATAATAACGAATCGAGCTCTAAAGGAGTCGAGTCATAAGGAGTCGAGTCACTATCGAGTTGCTCGCCGGCACCTCGCTAAAAAGAGAAGAGGCACAGTGTGTCAATTATGTGATAAAGATGGCATACTCTTAAAAGTGATCATGGGTATAGCCGACATAACCGATGTGCACAATGTTAAAATAGGCAAGATAAAAGTGCTCAAGGGTAAAATAAGCATGAAAAAGTGAACAGTGGTAAAATTGACATTTAAAAATAAAAATTGGTAAAATTGACATTTATAAGTAAAAATTGGTAAAACTGACACTTAAAAGTAAAAATTGGTAAAATCGACATTTAAAAGTTACACATTGGTAAAATTGGCATTTAAAAATTGCACATTGGTAAAATTGACATTTAAAAGTTGCATATTGGTAAAATTGACATTTAAATGTTGCACATTGATAAAATTGAAATTTAAATGTTGCACATTGATAAAATTGAAATTTAAATGTTGCACATTGTTAAAATTGACATTTAAATGTAAAAATTGGTAAAATTGACATTTAAATGTTGCACATTAGTAAAATTGTCATTTAAATGTTGCACATTAGTAAAATTGACATTTAAATGTTGCACATTCGTAAAATTGACATTTAAATGTTGCACATTGGTAAAATTGAAATTTAAATGTTGCACATTGGTAAAATTGACATTTAAATATAAAAATTGGTAAAATTGGCATTTAAAAATTGCAAATTGGTAAAATTGAAATTTAAATGTTGCACATTGGTAAAATTGACATTTAAATGTAAAAATTGGTAAAATTGTCATTTAAAAGTTACACATTGGTAAATTTGGCATTTAAAAATTGCAAATTGGCAAAATTGAAATTTAAAAGTTTAAAAGTAAAAAATAGTAAAATTGACCATTGAAAGTTGCACATTAGTAAAAATGTCAATTTTACAAATGTGCAACATTTTAATGTCAATTTTACCAATTTGCAATTTTTATATGCCAATTTTACCAATTCTACATTTAAATGTCAATTTTACCAATGTGCAACATTTAATTGTCAATTTTACCAATGTGTAACTTTTAAATGTCAATTTTACCAATTTTTACTTTTAAGTGTCAATTTTACCAATTTTTACTTTTAAGTGTCAATTTTACCAATTTTTACTTTTAAGTGTCAATTTTACCAATTTTTACTTTTAAGTGTCAATTTTACCAATTTTTACTTTTAAGTGTCAATTTTTACTTTTAAGTGTCAATTTTTACTTTTAAATGTCAATTTTACCACCGCGTACTTTGTCATGCTTATTTTACCCTTGAGCACTTTTATCTTGCTAATTATACCATTGTGCACTTTTATCTTGCCAATTTTACCATTGTGCACATCGGTCATGTCCGTTATACCCATGATCACTTTTGTGAGTATGTCATCTTTATCACATAATTGACATACTGTGCATCTTCTCTTTTTAGCGAGCTGCTGGCGAGCAACTCAATAGTGACTCGACTCGTTATGACTCGACTCCTTAGAGCTCGACATGTTATTCTTTATCGAGCCGCTCTTTACCCAGCTCTGATCGCTAAATTGGGAAACAGGCTAAATAAATATTCGATATTTGTTATTTTGAGGAGAGTAATTTCAGTTTTCTACGGGGGAAATAATCGTGTTAAATGACTGAATTAGATTATACATCTGCGACTTTGACCGCCTCAGTAATCGCAGTCACTCCATTTGGACCTATACCTGTATGGAAAGGAGATATGTGTGCTGAAGTTCAAAGTGGGTGTCCTTATAAATCAGGATCTGAAATGATTTTAAAAGTAAAAAGACGAATCCCAGAAATTGTTCCACCTGTAAGTATTTCATTAACTTTGCAATTTGTATAACACCTAAAAAATATATATAACGACCTGGTATAAATCTTTTCTTTTTGCGGTATATAGTACCGAGGGCCTCTTAGATTTATTTTTCGCGATGCAGACGACACTCCACAGCTTTGCCTTCAAATAAGTATTATTCTAAAAGAAAAGTATATAGATTTGGTTGACGTTATGGAACAGATGGGGAAAAGATAAATGGTAAGTCTCAAAATACTGTATAGTGTGCTGGAAATTCAACTTGTTGATTCGATGTAAAAATTCAATGTTGCATACTGTAAACTGAAATATACCGATTTGGATAAAATAAGAATGCTTTACATGTATAGACGAAATCATTACCAGAGAAATTATTGTACTTCAAATTAAAGGGTAGTAATAAAAGGTTAATTAAATACCACAATAAACATTAAATCAAAATAAATAATGCGCTATTTTTCCATAATGATCATACATAACATTTTTTTGCATCTTCACCACCAACTATTAACGCGGGTCGATTACACTGGCAGAAAAAATTTTCAATAAAGCTATAATTATTTTTATTTTTACGAATTACGAGGAAAAAAGTCAATGACTCAATGAAATGGAAAAATAATGGCACGAATACAAATATAATGTTGCTCAAGAAAAATAAATAATAATTGACAATTGATAAACTTACACAATGAATGACATACTTCGATTATCGTAATAAGCAGAATTTACTCCCAACGAAAACAAAAAATACTGGACAATTTATTTATTGCTGTTACTGTGTATATGATGGTTATTTAGATCTCATAAACTCTTCGTTTAAATTTAATAGCCAGTGTGAATAGTGTAGTGACCAGATGGCCGAATCATTAAAGTGCCCAGTTGGCGTGCAAAATGTCAGGTGGGTAGTGCGCTAAAAGCAGTGGTGAGCCTAGTTGTAAAATGAGGCTATGCAAACGGAGAAAATAGTCCAAAATATATGATTAGCCAGCTCAAAATTATTGGCAGCCATAGTGTCAGTTTACGTCTTTGATAAAATTCAATGCATTTCATAGAACACAAAATACACCTTAACAAAACACATAGTATGTGGGCCGTCTAATACAATGCAATACAGTGATCTAGTAAGAGTGCAGATAATTAGTAAGTTATTCCTTACTAATGGCTTTACTACTTTTCAGGACTCTTACCAGATCATTGTATCGGATTGAAACGGTTTGCTCACCTATACGAATAAATGGATAATTGGACAAAGATTCAGATGCGTCATTTAATGATGAAAACAAAGTATCTGTTCTTAAAAATATTGTGTTTCTTTAAAATATTAACTATTTTGGCTTTTTAAAATACGGTTTTCTTCTTATATATAAAGAATTTTAAATTCTTAACCAATTTATTACTTATTAATGGATGAATATTGAAAATAATGATTTATTTCCAAATATTTTGTACTAGTTGAATCCTAGCACACATAAAGTGTGCTAGAAAATGTTGAAATCAGTAAATTTCTAGCGACTGCGCATTGGCCCGAATTTCATAGACCGTTGATTGGACTCAGTATTGATAACCTAGTCCTTGCTCATTAATTACAAAATATTACCCTTACTCATTAATTACAAAATATTACGGACATAGATACAAACATTTATTCAGGAATAGTGAAAGAATCCCATGCGCATGCCCCACTTTATGTTTATGTAGAGTAAAGATAGGTAGTTATTTTTATATTTAGTTTTATGTACAACTTTTGTACACAAATATTACTGCAACTTCTTATATTGGGAATTCCATCTGCATACCTATGTGGAATTACATCATGCCGGTATATAAAGATTATCACTAGAGCATGCATACTATAATTTTAGCAGCGGTTTTCGTTCACATTGTGGTCTGGGGGTCAAGTTAATTTTATTAAATCTCAAAAACGTTTTTAGTGAAGCGACTTAATATTCTGTAAGATAATAATTATACTGCGTATTATATTATAAGCTAGGATAATTATGCTGTCTAATGTTAAATAAAGATTGTAATTGGTACAGACATGGCACTTGAAATATTTCGCTTGAAATAAATAGGTGAAATTTTTGAAATATTTCGCGAAATATTTCACTTACGCTTTCCTTGAAAAATGAAATATTTGAAATAAATGAAATAAATAGGGTACATGGCATTTATTTCAATTTATTTCAATTTATTTCAAGTGAAATAAATTAACTGCGCATGTTTATACACATGCGCGTTTAATTTATTTCATTTATTTCAAAAATTTCATTTATTTCATTTTTCGCGAAATATTTCAAATATTTCACTTTTCAAGAAATATTTCCTGAAAAATGAAATAAATGCCATGTCTGAATTGGTATTTCTATTAATCTACTATTGATTAGATTTTATTAAATGTACTCGACGAGCAATAGCCCATACTTGACAATTTAGTACATTAAATTATTCGCATAATAGTATGTTATTATTATATAATAAACTTTATATAAGCAGGAAAAAGGTCTGATTGTTCAGACAGAGACTAATAAGTTAACACGCGTTCCAGAATTCGGTAGAACTTAATTTTGAAAATGTTCTCTTGGTTAATCGGTCTTGTTTTGTCACTTTAATTCTAATTGGTCTCCCTCAAAATATGATTCTCGCATCTAAAAATGATTTTGAAAATGGTAAGTAATTATTGGTAAATTCTTTAATAGCCATTGCCAGACTGAAAGTGGCAGATTGAAATTTATTTTGGAGAGTAATGAATTAAAACGACACGGAGCCAAGAGACTTTGTCATTTAATCCCATTTGCCTCCCTAGTTTATTTATCAGGATATACTGAGAATGTAAGGGGAAAATAACGTTTGCAAATGCGTCGTTATACTTGGTAAAAAAGCCACACATTCCTTTACCTACCAACTATTATCAAGTTTCATACATTTTTTAAAGTTTTCCTTTAACATTGCCACATTTAGAATATTCTGCTGACCAAAAAAATGCGATTACATTGAGAAGAAAATATCGCGTAGCCTAAACGAATTACTAAGTAATAATTACTAATTAGTAATTACTAAGGATTACTAAGTTCGCAAACTTTGACATCTTACTTAGTAATACATGTAATTTATGTTTTTCAAGTGGGCATAAGGCGACAGGGCCGTAAACAAATATAAGTCGATGATAGATACATACTTATACTTAGATATATACTTAGGGGGGCCCGGGCCCCCCCGGCCCCCCCTCTGGATACGTGCTTGGGCTGAACGTACAGTAATATGGTTTTCAGTTTTAGTATCCACCAAGATTTTTAAGACCAGAATGAAGCCCGATTTTTAAAAACTATTTCTTAAATCATCAAAAATTCAATTTGAAAATTTTCTTTTTAAGTAGGAAAATATATGCAAGAAATATGTTTTGAGTTTTTGTTCACGTTTGCAAACATACATTCAAAAAGGCGCCTCATGCTGGCTCTGATTTTGTTTCCTCTTTTTTATGGAATTTCATTGAATGTCCAACAAGCCTTTGTGTAGTGTTTCAAAATTGGCCATTTTTTGCGCTTTATTGCATCTTTAGACATTTAAATGAGCAATATTGGCCTTTTGTATTCAAAATGGTTTTTACCTGGATACGAACTGTCTTTATACATAGCGCCTAGAAAACTCTAGATTGGTTCTGTAAAGATTGATATAATATAAATTATATGTCATTAATCATGATTAACCAAAGCGCAGAAGACGAGAGTAGTTCATAAGGAAAAGTTGGTTGCTAAATCGGTTAACCACGTCAGCTTTTTAAGTAGAATATAATTGTCCTTAAGTGTATTCCCTGCAATTAATTGTTATGATTTTGAGAACATAAAATAAGACAGACTCAGACAATTTTTCCGCACAATCATTGGAGTAACCCTACAGAGCCATGGGATTTTTTAAGCCATCCGTTATTTTTAGCGTCCTCATTTTGCTGACTCTCTTTTATTCCGTTACTCCGGTAAGAATAATGAATTACAGACTAATCGCCATTTAGAATATAAGTTATAATTTTTTAACTGTTATTCGGGACATATCATTTACAGCCAATATCAACATTTATTAGTTCATTATTGTTTTAATATATTTTTCTGAATAACAAGAAGTTTCTTCCAATCTTGCAAGCAAGTCCAAGAAATGGTGAAATAAAAAGTAGCTAAAAGAGTCCTGGAGGTAGTGGAATTATATTTAATACTTTCCATTTCAAAGGTTTTACTTTGTCTCGTTTGTGTTTTTGTCCATATTATTTCATGCCTTCACAAAAATATTAGAAACTATAATAATAAAGAAAGTAGTTCATAAAAATACGTTTATATCGGTCAAGAAAGTATGTATTTCGATCCATACTTTCATATATGACTTTGCCGTCTGTAGTTACTGATTACTTTACATGATTTACAGGATGAAAGTCCAAACCGACAAGCAAATGCACAACAACCAAATGCACAACATAATAGTGGCGGTCTTGAAGGAAGTGATAGCAGTGAGAATGGAGAAGGTACAGTTCCATCTGGTAGAGGTAGAAGACAGGGAAGGTATGATGGTGGCCACGGACCTAACTGGGATAGTTTAGAATATGGAATCTACGAAAACTGTAAAAAGGTGACGAATAAGACTGGCCAATGCTTCGGATCGTCTGACACTTGCCTTCAACACAGAAATTGCGATTACATGGTACAGATAGAAAGGGATTCAAGGCAGAACAAATATAACTTCACGCTCTATAGCTCTAAGGGGGATATAAATCATCCTTACGTTGCGGTTGGACTTTCCCTAGAAGGAAAAATGGTATTAATTCTGAATTAGCCATACGACATTCATCACTTAAATGGGATAGAACTTTATACCTCAATTAGCTTAACACGTTTTGTATATTCTATAGATCGATACCAGTATCGTCGCCTGCATTGCAGGGAGAGAAAACAAACAACCTGTTGTTGTACCATATTGGTCTGCTAATCCTCCAGGACCTCCTACAAAGGTACAAAACCAAGATAGCAAACAGTACACTAACGAATTGAAATCCTAATTTAATTATTTAAAAGGTGACTCTGGAATCTTTGAGAGCCAGCACAAAAATTCAATCGGACGAAGAACACATTTATTGTAGATTCCAACTTACTCCATTTTTTAAAAATATTAAAGAATTCAAGTTGGACGAAAAGAAATACAAGATATATTTGGCAGTCGGAGAGTCACAAGGTTCGGTTTTGATGTTTAATAATAGAATATACAGATTTAAACAGAATGATGGCATAAAATATAACAAACTTTGGTTTGTAGACACCGATGAGGGTCCAACATTGAAGAAGCATGGAACGGGCGACTATAAAATATCAGAGTCTAGGTACCTTAATGGATCCGGCTCAGATAAACCTGCTTCTTCGTCCAGTTGGTCTAGGACATTTATTAACGACATTCTAAGGTTTCCAATTAATTATATTTTTATATTATTAATCAAACAAATGCTATTTAATTAACCCAGATTTTATAATTATAAGAAAAATGGCGAATTGGCTATAATAATCATTTTGAAAAGATGTGGTCTGGGTAATTTTACTTGTACCAACGGCAAATGCATATCCTTTGAGATTTGGTGTGATGGTGATGACGACTGTGGTGACAACAGTGACGAAACAGATACCAGGTGTGAAGCTATTGTTCACCCTTACCATTGTCTAGGGGGCGAGGATCACTGTGGGGCAAAGGGGAAATGCATTCGAATTGACCAGTTTTGTGACAGAGTTAAAGATTGTGTCAAAGGAGAAGATGAATCAGAAGCCAGGTGTCCTTCCAAAATAGTCAAAAATAAATTAGATATGTCTTTAGGTAAGCTATTAAAGTTGTTTACTAAATATTGGTAGACTTTTCGTGGAGAAGCTATTTCAGATTTCGATAATTTTTAAGTTTAATTGTTTTAGACTGCTGTCATGAAGCAGGAACATGCAATGATGCATTTATTCAAAGCCCTGAAATCAACGGGAAGGTGTTTTTGATACCGACTGATGTAAAAGAAGGACACTGGCTAAGAAATTTTGGACTGTGTAGAAAACATTGTGCTGAAATGGTCACTCTCCAAAGTTCAGAAGAAAATGAGGCATTTATTAATTGGTATTCTAACTTCATACCTTCCAGAAGTTTATTTCCGATTTGGTTAGGAGGGCGGTTCCCATACATCAACAGTATCAACGACAATCAGTGGACTTGGTTTAGTGGGGCACCAATCAACACTTCGTTCTATCCAAATCTGTCCAATGGGGAACCTGATGAAAGATTAAGTAATAACTGTCTTTCCATATTTCTTTACTATGATCATGGCTATAAATTTTGGCGATCATATCCATGTGACCTAGAAAAGGCATATCTTGCATGTCAAAGAAATGTAACAATTGGTTAAACCTGTTAGTGAGTTCTACAACATGCAACATTCTTTAAATAGTTAATTAGACATG
The DNA here is from genome assembly GCA_020055645.1 of Tomocerus qinae. Taxonomy (NCBI): domain Eukaryota; kingdom Metazoa; phylum Arthropoda; class Collembola; order Entomobryomorpha; family Tomoceridae; genus Tomocerus; species Tomocerus qinae. Next base: position 11,568,900 of record CM034546.1, on the reverse strand, counting down.
AATTAATAAAATACTTTCCAAATGCAGTAATTTATTGATTGAATTAAGATTGAAAGTTGAAACTCATGCAATTATTAATTAGAAGATCATCATTTTGAGTACTTTGCATAATATTTTAATATTTTATTGTCAATTTGGCCGTTCAGGGTTACCAACCAGGTATACTTAAATGGCAAGTATAATACTTAAATACTTACAAGTATTTTAAAATACTTAAATTATACTTAAATATACTTAAATCAGCTAAAATCGGAAACAGTGAAATAACTTGAACTCCTTTAATATTAGAACACACTTTGTTATCGTTCAGATACGTTGACTAATTGAAATTTTCTCGCGCTTCAGGGAGAATTTAAGTATCTTTTGTCGTCCAATCCAGTATAATAGTCTAAATTGCCTTCCAAATTCGAAGGAAATCCATTAATAACTTATCAGTAGGGTATAAATAACAAACCTTTCTCTAAAAACAAACTATGTCTCTAAATCGTTAAAGCTAAATTACTCTAAATTGGTTAAGTCTTTATTGATCCGTTTTGAAGTTTAATTTCAAAGCGCGAATCAGTATTTTTTCTTCATTTCCTTCTTCATATATGAAGTAATATGCAAGAATATTTATTTCAAGATACTTAATTTACTTATTTTTGTTCATTCTAATCAAAAGACCGTAATTTCGATATCTGCCCTCATATGATAGCGTCAAATACGGCTGTATGACATTTCAAAGCATTATCAAGACGCGCCCGAAGGACGCGGGTTGGTAAATGGCTATTGTTTGCCAGGATACTTAAATTCATTGAAGAAAATCTGGTAACCCTGTGGCCGTTACTTTCTGTCTAGATTAGAATTATGCTTAAGGCGCAGTCGTTTATTAACATTCAACAGAGTTCAGCAATTGGTATACCAGGATATGAATATGCTAGTAAAGTGTTTTAGGTATCAAAGCAGCAAATGCTCTCGATATAGGAGGAAGATGACTTAAAGTACTGAAAACCAGGAAATAGGCAGTAATTCAGTCCATGTGAGGCCCATCAGGAAGACAGAGGTGGATGCAGAATATGGTGAAAAATTAGCATATGGACAGCCAAATAACAATCCCTCTTAAGAATGAAGTTCAGAACAAATATTTAGATTTGTAATATTATAAATTTACTGTATATTTTTCATTTTGTCACATTTTATTTAATTTGTGTTTCAATTTTAAAGCTACCCATTGTGTTAAAACTGCGTTTATATCGAATTTTAATAATGTGGAAGAGCATGTAAACATCCATTAGGCGGTTGACCTTTTTCACAGCTTCCATCCTCGCATACATTTTGGGTACCTCCGCATCGTATTGCATCATAATCATGATCTATTTCATGATTGTAGTGGTCGTGATCTAATGAATAAAACAATCAGTTACGTCAATTGGCTTTTAAGTTTTAAATTGGTAGTATGGATTTGTTTTTAAAGGTTTGTATAAATTTTTCAGTTTGTTGACCTAAATGTCTTTGATAAGTTTCAACCAATTCTAAACAATGAGCTGTAAGTTAATTCGTGAAATTTGTTAAAGTTATAGACATAACAATGTATAATATTATGTACGATTGCTTACAGTAGTCATCATGGCCACCGAATCCTCCGAAAAGAAACCCTAAAATATGAAGATTTATGTTAATTACACTTTTCGCAGAAATTCAAACCCAAAATAAAGCACCAGGATTACTAATTCGTACTAACGTTTTCCTCTGGTTTCTGCAGTTTGCTTTGCTTCAAACTTGACACTTGTCGCTGCCTTCACCTGTAATACAAATAAGCATTTCATTATACTATTCCACTAATTTTAGAATTCTAAAGTCGCCAGTGTAATTTATAGCTAAAACTACATTTAGGTACATTTTGGTAGTGAAAAATTTAAAGTGCCTGAAATGACAGCGATGTTCCGTACAAATATATCATTTGCTCATATTAATTATACAAATGAATGTAATTTATTAGATTTGCCATATTATCGTTGACAAAAGATAAAGCTGGGGGAATTAGTCATGCCTGTTTGCTAATTAAGATTCACAAATTGTTATCATTTTTTCGATCATGTAGTTATCTATGTGTATAAATGTAATACTTACATCGTCCCCACGTTTGATCCGAACTAAAGACGGGAGTATATTGCAATTTTCAAAGAATGTTGGCATTTTTCGTATATCGCCATTGTCATTATTATCTTCCGAATTGCAAAAGGCTGACAAAAGGAAATTCATTCTGATTTGAAATGCAATGTAGGCATCTTAATGATAATTTTCTATAAGGATTATAGGTAGAATTAAGGTGATACGTTAGGGTGATGTCTAAATTATTACAGCTTTGCCAAATATAGACTGAATAGGGTATTTTTATGTTTAACCCGCAACTTAAAGAGAATAAATTTTTTTGTGGAGTTTCCAAGGTATTCATACAGAATATATTTCCATTTGTACAGCCCACTATTAAAAATTTGCAAGTAGGTAACAGCATAGGCTACGACAGTTACTGACTAGGATATAAAATCAGGAAAAAATATCATTTATAATTATTTATTGAATGTATATGAACATTCACAGTTTCTCATATTCTCATATTATCTTGTTTTGTTCACACTTTCCCCAGAAATTGAGAAATACCTAGATTTAAACCACGAAAAATTACTATAGTGATTTATATTCTTAAATCATGGTGTCGCATTGGTGCTTCACTTAATAGCTTATAATACTTCCTTGAAATTCTTGAAAACAAATCTAGATTTTAAGACATTAAGGGAAAACTTAAAATTGTTGTGGACTCTTTTCGTTTAAGGCCAACCATTAATTATAAATCGAGTAGAAGGTAGTATATTAAATCAAATCTATCATCTAATATAAGCATTTCAATGTATTTTTTCACTGTGTAATTTTTTAAATTACGACTTTATTGTCTAGACACATTTCTGAGAAATAGAACACCAAATTATAACGTAAGTGTCAATAATCACCATGTTATCTACTATATTATTACTTAAAACCCTAAAACAAAGTTTCTATTGACTTAAAAACAACTTAAAAATTCAGTCATTAGATGTAACTTATAAATTAAACTACTGTACTATTTGTTGAAATTTGATAATATTAGTACTCCGAAAGTTTTAAAGAAAAACAGTCTGTATACCTGAATTATCCAAAAATGACAGGCAAAATTCTAAATGAAAAAACACGATGCCTGGCAACACATTGTAACCATTTGGTAGAATATTTGATCGCATGTAAAAACAAATGTAATATCGAATGCAAAATTACATTGGTTAAAAATATTAGATGGAATCTTCACGGTCGTAATTAATTTCTATTTAATACCCTCTATAGCTTATAGAGCCTTATTCTGTTGGTTACGGCATTACGGCAGTACACACATAACCAGTAATCTTGAAGTATTATTAGTCTCTTTGTAATACTTTAACCCAAATTATCCTTAACCATATATAATATATAACTAACAGTATCTATCACACCTCTCATACTTCTGATTCAGACCAATTTCCACTTAACCATGCTTGATAGTTATTACAGGAAAGAGTTATACACTTTGCATCATTCTAATTGGGATATGTATGTTGTCATTCGCTTTAATAAACATAATTTTTCATTTCAACATAATATCATAACATAATAATCTTCCCTATGAAAACAATTAATAATATGCAGTAGAACAAAATTGTTTTTTGTGTATCTCTGGTTAGAGGACAAACTTTAATAGCTTTGAGTAGACAAAGTAAGGACAATTAAATACATTAAAAGTTCTGAGCGTGAGCATGTACTAATAACTTTAAAGTTTTTAATTTTTTAATTTATAGAAAGCAAAGCGAAACAAAGAAGTTCATTTTTATTTAAGGGATTTTATTTTTTAACGTTAATAACATATTTACAAATAAATCAGCTGCAAAAACCTAAAAGATTGTAAAAAAAATATTGAAAAGAGGATTATTAATTGTTGTATCATTATTATATTAACTTTATCAATTAAATGTAATTTTTAACTTTTAAGGGCGAACACGAAACTTCCAAGGATTATACGCTGCACGAATTCAACTTTTGCTGGAGATATTTAATTTTTTTTATAATTTTAGGTCTATTACAGCAACATTTTTTGAGATTTTGGACTTCGCAATATTATATTATCTAAGACTTGTGATTATAATTATAAATTGCTTTAATTGTGTAAAGAGTTGTTGAATGCAACGTAAATATGAACATAAATACCAATTTGCAGATGACGTCTTTGTTATAAATCACAGTTTCAAATGTTAAAACCATTATTGATATAACAATGAGGAAACCAAAAATATAAAAAACTGTGTGAATTTTCATATGAAGACTTATACTCTGCGGCCTTGATTCCTGAAAATTTGTTTTACTGATTTTTCGGTTTATTGTAAAACGTTCTTTAAAGGTAGCATGGTCTTCCCAAAATTCCGTAAGTCCACCTTGTGACAGAAATTGGAGTAGGTCGAAATAATAATGTCGAAAACCACCAGAAAATACCCAAGAAATAGGAACATTTTCTGCGCTTTCTTTAGCTGATAAACATATTGCATCTGGTGAAATTTGAAGCATTGTTTCGTGCAAAAGGCGTGGAACGAGGTTTTGTGGGCAAAGGTAAATAGATTTTAGAACAGTGTTCCCCAGCAGCAGTAGGCTTATCTCCATAATCGACAAGTTTTGATTTATAAACTGTTGAGTATTATTATCTTCTTTCCGCAGATCATAAAAATAATTACTGGATTTTTCTTTGGTTAAAAGGTTATATTTTTCCAAAAAGTTATCACTATTTGTTTGTTTCAATCCTCTTTTGTCAATCACATGAATTAACTTGTAATTATTTTTAATTAGCTCTTCAAAGTTTGAAAATCTTTTCTTCTCGGGAGGAACAATGACTTCACTCGTCATATACGTTTCATACTGACATTTAATCAAAAACGCGTTAACTAAAAGGGTCAACCAGAGAAGAGTTTTTTTGTTTGTTACAGCCGATTGACCTAAAATAATGGCTGCAGTAGAAATAAAAATTAACTCTGTTCTCTCATAAATTGAATAAGACGAATTAAAAGTTAATATAAAAAACGAAATAATTAAAAGCGAAAATATGAGTAGCCAGCAATAATTATCAAATGTATTTTGAATCCAAACTGTTAATGGAACGGCAAGATAATCATCTTTAGATATGCAGTAAATTGGAAATCTTTTTTGGTGTTTCGTTATTGGCCTCATTAACCCCCAATGATTTAAATAAACCCCATAATACAAACCTTCAATATAAATAGCTGTGTAAGGCTCTTCCCAAAACGATTTATATTTAATGTACACTACTGAAAAGTTGAAGTATTCCGCTGTAACTTCCGTTGTAATGTACTCACTGTCGCAATGGCGTTTGTTTTGAACAAATCTATACGTTGGTTGAATACAATCCTTCCTTATAATTTTTTGTTCCCTGTTCTGGTTCAAATCGACGGCAAAAGTAAATTGCCCGTGTTGATGGCCGTTTAAGGTATTCCATATTTTCTTCCATTCACATTCGGGAACCTCATTTCCAATTTTTACCCACCATGTAATTGATTTTTTATAAAGCTGAACAGAGTAAATGGAATATTTAAATTTTCAATAACAATGAAAGTTATTCCTGGTACCGATTCATACTGGAAAATATTTTGAAAATATATATGTTTGTCATATCTGTAATAATTTTCCTGACTTTTTCCCAAAATAATTATGAACAGTGAATTGCGATTATTTACTTCTGGTCCGAAATATGAATAAAAATAAGCTAAATCATTATTCGGTTCTACCATAACATTAACACTACAAAAATGGCTTAATATATATTTAGGGTCATCAATCTCTCCACTGAAAATATTTCTTCTGTACTCGGATAGTGACACAGTCCACGGCTGTCCATTTTGGTTTGCTCTTAGAAAATCTCCTTCCCATATTGAATTTTCAAATGCAACTAAATTAAAGTCACAATTTTGATAGAAAGATAAATTCTTAATACCAGTTACGCACAAAAACTTTGTTATAGTCAATAATAGTATAATAAAGTCAACTTTTCCAGCGTTCGGCCGGGCCATTATTATATTACAGAGGTGATTTGTTCAATCGTTGATATGCCGACTTCCCTGTGGAGGTTTCAATTAGAGAAACTATCTCTTATGTCAGAGTAAAAGAAATCTTTGTGAATGGACTTACTCTTCATTTATTTCAGGTAAATCGTTCAAACCTTTTGTTTCTATCATTGGGGGACGCTATGCAACTCATGTTATGATCGTTGAAGTTTGAAACTAATGCATCTAAATCGTCATTGACGTATTGTAATTGACAACTTACTTTCATCAGATTATTTTTCCCACTCATTATTGCAACCAATTTTGTGTCGACGGGGAAAGTCAGTAAGTATATTGAATTGGTTGATTTTGAATAATATCACAGTGACGAATTTTATTATTTTATTTTAATAATAATTAATAATTGGGAATACCTTTTCACTCTGCACCTGTTTTGCAGTAGTCAAGTAGAGTAAATATCATTTTTTTACTTTATTTTTTATCACCCACCGAACAAATAAAACAATTCTATAATAATACGAAACAATATTGAACAAATTTAAATTTCTTTTGTGAAATTTTCCAGGAACTCGTTTCATATTAAGTAGGTACATGGATTATATACCTATACTAAAAATAATTTAAAAATTTAATGTCCTCTCTTTCCATTTAATATGCAAAGAGATTAAACCTTCAACGATTCATTCTTGGTTTTTGGAGAGTACTCGACAGGTTGGTCAAACACAATAACAGTAGTCAGTAAAGTAATAGCACTGACACCAATTTAACAAATAAAATTATTACTCCTGTAACCTTTTTCGATAGTGTGATTTCTAAAATTGTGTGACCTTCAATGGATCATTATTTACTGAAATACAATTTTCTGAGATAAGTACACGCTCCCACTCACGGCTTTTTGTCATGTAAATAATCAGTTTGCATTAGCAAATGGAAATAATGTGTTTAATTTTCAAAAGGCCTATTTCGTCTGAACAAGCGTTATACCCAAATATTGCTAAAATCCGCTTCTGCTATTCTATAGGAAAAGATGGGCTAAGGTTTATAGTGGTTAGTGTCAGAATAATGGGCTCGGTATTTTCTAGAAATAATTATGATGTATATTTTAAAAGGACTTAAACAAATTGGATTTTTTTCTTCAAAACCACCCAAATGACGTGATACCTTATTTTGTAAAAGAAATACCTTAATTCTATATAAGTATAAGTTGGTACCAAAATATTAATGGATTAAGATTTTTAATGGCTTTTTCAAATTAGATCATAAATTCATTTAAAGTGTATTAGATTAGTAAATGTCAAATATTGATGGGAGGATTTAATTATGTTTTTCAAAAGTAATGCTACTCTTAGCGTAGCGCATCCTGTCTGCTGAACTGTTGCCAGACTTACACCGCTTCTTTTTCCCCACTGTTCTGATTTCTCGCCTCACCTAACCTAAAATTATGCGTTTTTTACCAATATTAAAATAATGTTTTCGATTATGTACCCCAACGCATACCTACCTCTATATACTGAATTTATCCCATGAAGGTATGCTTTGGGGTACATTATCGAAACCAATAATATAGGCATTGCGACTGGAAAACAAGCTTAGTGTTTTTGATTTTTAGTGTTTTGTGCATATATATGATGGCCACCAATGGCAATTAAAATTACAATCAAATATGAATGGTAAAAAGAGCAAAGAAACAAAGTGATGGAAATTTTGAATTTGAGTGAGGAATTTTAACAATGTGATACTAATCAAAATTAAACTCAATTATTGTCATAGAATTTTAATCTTAAAACATAATTAGCTGTTTCCATTCAGGCCCGCAACCAGAAAGAAATTTCCGGTGAGGCACCGAGAAAATTTAAAAGATTTTAAATTAAAATTTTATTATTTTTCTCGAATTCGGTATTTGTCATTTTATTGCCTATTGAAGTTTGAAATTCTTTGTTTTCGTCATAGTGTAATTGTAATTAACTGTAACCTTTACCTCTAGGAGTTCCAGATGTGAAATGCCTTAAAGTTTGCTCTTTGTATTTTTTAAATTCCACGTCATCAAGAATTTTATTGTCCGTAGAAGTGACTGTAAAAATGTACTAGTTATTAAAATATTGAATGAATATGAATAAAGTGTGTAGATAAATTTCCACTACTGAATCATTTTTGCCTTACTACAGACATGGCACTTGAAATGTTTCTCGGAAATAAATATAGGCAAAATTTTTGAAATATTTCGTGAAATATAGAGTACATGGCATTTATTTCAATAATTTTCACTTGAAATAAATAAAAGTCACAAGAGTGTACACATGCGCATTGTATTCATTTCAAATATTTCATTTTTTCAAGAAAAATCTTGTTTTAATTACTTAAGGCTTAGACTTAGAGGCTGCTTTACTCCTGTTGGCAAAGGTTCGGATAGAATATTCCTTTTTCCCGCCCATATTTGTAAATTGTAAGACCCCAGTGTATTTTGAAAAAGCAGAATGGGAAAATGGTAAGTTTCTGTGAAGTGAAAATTTGATATGTGGGAAATGAAAAATGAGATGTTCAATGATAACATTAAAGTGAAAATTATAAAGTTAAACATATTGGTTGCTTTAAGAGTTCATTAGGCCATTACAGTTCCATACATACCATAATATTTTATCAGTCTGAAACATCCCCTTTGGGTCGAGAACAAAATGTTTGCATTATGCATAATTCGATGAATAGTTTAAAGCTAATTAACCATAAAAATGTTTATTAATTTCTTCTGTCTTTCATATGAAGAATTTAGTGTTACATTTAAGTGTTTGAAAACCTCTGATTTTTACTCTCGTTGTAAATTTTAGCCTTACATTAGCATCAAATTGGAAACGTTGCTTATATATTAGCATACTTATTATAGGTGAAAATGATTAAAATGATTACTTATTCACCTTTTGCTGGATACATAAACCCGAGAACTAAAATGACAGGAAGCGATGGCATCATCTCAAAAAGACATCACAGGTTAATGTAGCTTTTGCTATATAGATTTCACAATTTTAATTGCTGTAGATGCAAAAATGTTTTAAAATCAAATGGTTGTTGTTGAATATTGTCTTAGTAGCATATGGTAAAAGTGTACAATTTTACAATCATACCTAAGATAACAAAGTAAAGCTGTAGTGGATTTTATAAAGCAACCACACCTTTGGTTAACTACATTAAAATTAGGTCATAGTAAACCATAATTTATATTGTTAGCTAAGTAGTTCTAGCCAGTTAAATGCCTAAAAAATAGAACATAATCTAACAATTATTGCACAAACAATCTATTTCCGGAAGTGGGAGCAATTATATTCTACTTTAGAAGGGGTAAGGTGATACCTTTGGTTATCTTGATCCGCCAATTCAAGGCTGACCATTAGACTCATGAGTAATTTAAATTGGGGGTCGACTCAGCCAAGCCCTTAAGCATGTATCATATCAGCAGTAAGCTTAAGAATATATCATCCCTATATACACAGCAATGCAAGTCCCTATTCTCCAATCAGGGAACCTTGGGTTTTAGGTACCAAAATTGTTTATCTCAATATATATCACAATAAATGGATTTTCAATATTAGTATAAGATAGAAGAAGTTTTACAATAAAAAAACTGTAAAAAAAATTATGGCTGTGGCCCTGGACAGGCAGAGAGGCAGAAATAGCGTCATTTGATTAAAAGCTACAAATCACGTCTTAATAATGAGAATATTGAGTGGAGTAAGTATTATAAAGGTATTTAAGGAGTTGTGAGTGCTTTGGTCAATAGCCAACGAATAACTTCCTTTAGAAGATCTAGGGCTGTAATGCATGCTCACAAGTTTCTTCAGCCTTACCACCGTTAAGAAAAAGGGCCTAAAGTGAATTATTTAAAATTTGGGTCTACAAAATTGAAAAGAAAATTAAAATCTGTTCCTTTTTGTGCATTTCTCTATTCAAAATCAAAACTTTCAATTTCAGTTTCTGGGGCTTTAAAAATCATTATCAAAATCAAGTTATCATGCTAACTCTAAAACATGTCTTAGTCTGAAAATGAAAACTTGATATACTGTTCGGTCCGCGGGTTCCTGGAATCATATTTCATTCAAATCCACACTCCTCCTTAAACATAAATTTTCTAATGGAATTTGACAATACACGTCACCATTTGTAAATTAATACAATTGGAAATATTACTCCGTTGCGTCATTATGCCTCATGGACTTTATTATGGTATCTATAAAAAACGAATAAAAAAGAATGTTTTATTGTTATTAACAACAATAAGATTTTTTGTCTAATCGCAAACTATGCTAAATGGCTTAATGTTAAAAAAATACAAACGTCATGGAAATTTTGCCTTTTAAATAATTAAGGTTATAAAAATTAAATACTTCAAGGTTTCATTTCATTAGACTGCCAGTTGGTTGTTAGCTGTAAACTACACTACACTTACAGAACTCATTAACATGAAAATGATTTTACAATTAATTTTGGCAGCATTAACAATTTGCGGTGCCTTTGCTTTGGAAAGCGCATCTATTGAGTGTCCCCCAGGTAAAACAATTTTATTTATTTAACATTTTTGATCTTGTAAACTGTTTTTTAGTTTATGCAATATGGAAAATAAATTTTGATTTAGAAACATAATTTTTGAGTTTTTCTTTTTTCATGGACAGGAACTAAAGACGCACCAGAAAAAAGTGGCATGGAAATTAAGAAATTTACAGTTAAAGGATGTGCTAAACAACCGTGTGTTTTTTACAAGACGGATACCTTCGAAGTCGATGCAAATGTGCTTCTAAGTAATTTTGAAAAATATTTTGAAATAGCTTAATCTAGTAAATAGCCATTTCAGCTGTGATTGAATCTGATTTTGTTATATAACTTCATTGATCGGGCATGTAAAAACAGAAACACTGCCTTATACTTCAACTTTAAATATTCAAATTGAAAACCCATTTCTAGTTAGGTTGGCAGACTTTTACAGTAGCAATACACTTCTGCTGCAAAATCTTTCGAGTTTTAACCAATGTTAAACTAAGTGTATTATCCATGAGATAATTATTCTCACTCTATATTGCGTTTATCATAATGCTATAAATATTGTTATGATACTATTTAAATTTTCAAATGGAAACCCAATATTCGTTCGTTAATTGTAACTCAAACAAAATAATTTCCTATTTTACATGAACCAAGTTAATCTACAATTTGTCTACTTATCTAATACAAAGGAAAAGACAACACTATATGAAATACGTTTTTACCAACAGAACGTTTATTTTTATAAAAAATATCACGTAATGTACGTTTGTTTCACATCGCTAAATTGGTAACAAGGCTAAATAAATATTCGATATTTGCTATTTTGAGGAGAGTTATTTCATTTTTCTATATGGAGCAAATAATTGTGTTAACTAAATGACTGAATTAGATTCTTCATCTGCGATTTTGACCTCCTCCGTAATCGCAGTCACTCCGTTCGGACCTATACTTGTATGGAAAGGAGATATGTGTCCTGAAGTTCAAAGTGGGTGTCCTTATAAATCAGGATCTGAAATAATTGTAAAAGTAAAAAAGACGAATCCCAGAAATTGTTCCACCTGTAAGTATTTCATTAACTTTGCATTTTGTATAAGACCTAATCAATATAACGACGGTGTATAAATCTTTCCTTTTTGCGGTATATAGTACCGAGGGCCTCTTAGATTTATCTTTCGCGATGCAGACGACACTCCACAGCTTTGTCTTCAAATAAGTATTATTCTAAAAGAAAAGTATATAGATTTGGTTGACGTTATGGAACAGATGGGGAAAAGATAAATGGTAAGTCTCAAAATGCTCTATAGTGTTCTGGAAATTCAACTTCTTGATTCGATGTAAACATTCAATGTTGCATACTGTAAACTTAAATATAACAATGTGGATAAAATAGAACTGCTTTATATGTATAGACGAAATCATTACCAGAGAAATTATTGCATTAATTATAAAACAATAAACAATAAATCAAAATAAATAATGCGCAATTATTCCATAATGATCATACAACCTTTTTTCTGCATCTTCACTACCAAGTGTTTCGATTAATCTGGCAGAAAAAATTTTCAATGAAGCTATAATTATTTTTATTTTTACGAATTATGAGGAAAAAAGTTAATAACTCAATGAAATGGAATAATAATGGCATGAATACAAATATAATGTTGCTCAAGGAAAATACAGAATAATTGACAATTGATAAACTTACACAATGAATGACGTACTTTAATTATCGTAATAAGCAGAATTTACTCCCAAGGAAAACAAAAGATAGGGCAATTTATTTATTGCTGTTACTATATATATGATGTTTATTTAGATCTCACAACTCTTCGTTTAAATTTAATAGCCAGTGTGAACAGAGTTGACCAGATGGCTGAGGGATTAAAGTAGCCATTTGGCGTGAAAAATGTCTGGTGGGTAGTGCGCTAAAAGCGTAAAAATAAAAACAAGTTTTTAATATCAGCACAAAAAATTTAACCATAACTTAAAACACAGGTACTGTTTTTAGGCACATATAAACGAAGAGGCATTTTTAATGGGTAAAAGTACTTGGCTATGACGACTGGCTGAAATGGTAGGCGAGCTGGTAGAAATACTTTGTTAGCCAGTGGCAAAATGTCCAGAAGTAGTAAAATGGGGCTATGTAAACGGAGAAAATTGTAGAAGAAACATGATTTTCGGCTATTTATATATATGTAATTTGAATAAATAAAGCTCAAAATAACTTTTAAAACAACAAAAAACATGTGGGCCGTCTTATACAATTGAATACAGTGATCTGAGTGCAGATAAGTAGTAAAGTTTTTCCTACTACTGGCCTTACTAGTTTCCTAGACTCTTACAAGATCATTGCATCGGATTGAAACGGTTCCCTCACATATACGAATAAATGGATTCAGCTGCGTCAGATTATGATGAAAACAAGTATCTGTTCTTAAAAGTCTTGCGTTTCTTAAAAATATTAAATATTTTGGCTTCCAGTTTTCAAAATACGGACTTATTCTTGTAGAGAACTTTAAATTCTTAAACAATTTAATAATTATTAATGGATGATTATTAAAAATAATGATTTACTTCCAAATATATTGTATAGTTATTTAATATTATTATTTAGTTTGTACAACTTTTGCACACAAATATTATTGCCTTATACTTCTTGCATTGGGAATTCCATCTGCATACCTATGTGGACTTGCATCATGCCGGTATATATAGATTATCACTAGCGTGCATGCTACAATTTTGGCTGCGGGTTTCCTTCACATTGTGGTCTGGGGGTCAAGCTAATTTTATTAAATCACAAAAATGTTTTTTAGTAAAGCGACTTAAATTCGTTATAAGGTTGGTGTAAATAATAATATTCTGTAAGAAAATAATTATACTGCGGATAATACTACCAGGATATGTTGTCTAATGTTAAATGAGGATTGTAATTGGGATTTCTATTAATCTAATATTGATTAGATTATATTGAATGTACTCGACAAGCAATAGCCCATACATGACAATTTAGTACATTAAATTATTCACATAATAGTATGTTATTATTATATAAATATTATATAAGCAGGAAAAAGGTCTCATTGTTCAGCGAGACTAATATAGTTAACACGCGTTCCAGAATTCGGTAGAAATTAATTTTGAAAATGTTCTCTTGGTTAATCCGTCTTGTTTTATCTTTGCCACTTATAATTCTAATTGGTCTCCCTCAAAATCTGATTCTCGCATCTAAAAATGATTTTGAAAATGGTAAGTAATTATTGGTAATTTCTTTAACAGCCATTGCCAAACTGAAAGTGGCAATGGCTGAAAGAAATTTATTTCGGAGAGTAATGAACTAAAACGACGAAATATATAAAAATATAAATATTAAGTTAAACATTGTTTTGATTGGAAATCCACAGGTAAATGTGGATTTTTAACCGAAAATCATTTGAATGATGGACTGTCACTTCCTTGGATTGCTACGCTTAATACGCGCACAGAAGATGCTCCCGATGCGACATACCCTGCGATTTTACTATCTCCATCTCTTGTTCTCATGAGTAAGTTTTCATTACTTTATAACATCTGAAAGTAAATTTTTGTCTTTTGGATTGTACATGCAGCGAGAAACAAAAGAATCGTTACAAGTAAAGGTTATATGATCTTTCCTTTTGGAGCTTATAATATAGAAGATTCTTTTGTTGACTGATTCATTGCCCATAACCACACCTAATGTGTAAGCGTACTCTAACCTAGCTGTTGGTAATTCCTAAGATAAATATTATTAGTCGTATTACTGTTGCAATAAATGTTAAAACATGCCATAGTAATTAAATTTACTCAATTTAAAAAAATAATTTTGAATATAGAAAGTGGGAATGAGAATGTTACGGCATTTGCAATCTTAAAGCAGACAGTTTTTTTGATATTTAGAAAATGAAATTTTAGTTTCGTAAAATCATAAATTACTGAAAGTAACGGTCCGTTGTAAATTTTACTATTTATTTCAGACGCAAATCTTTTTCTAGAAAGAGGGCTTATCAGGGTAATGAAATTCTTTAATTTAACTTCCTATTCGGTTTCTGCCAATTTGAAGGATTTTGGTACAACAAACGAAGATGATCCAAATATACAAACTGTTCGCGTAAGATTACACCACAAGTATTTATTTTATAAATAAATATACTCACAAGTACTGGGTGTATTAATTTTTGTGAGAAAGTTAAGTATAACTCAGCTTTAAGTTCAAACTATCGAAAATTGATACCTGAATTGACTAGGTGAAGCAAATCAGAATCCATCCTGAGTTCAGAGGACAACACAATTGGACATTGTACGAAAATGACATTGCTCTACTTCACTTGGATCCTCCGTTTAAATTCGACTCCAAGGTGCATGGCATTTGCATCCCAACGGAAGAAATTGCCGATCAAATTATGACATCCACAGTCCAAAACTCAGACTCGTCAGTACTCATTTTCGGATGGAAGCGCCATCGACCTTCAAATATTTTCCTCCGCATGAAAGTTAATGATGAAACCACATGCAAAAAATGGTGGCTGGCAGACGAGGAAACAAAATATTCTAAATACGTCCATCGATTTTGTGCTAATGTTTCTATTGGTAAACTTATATTAACGCTTTGGTCAATAATTTGTAATTTTACCTCTTTCATGAATATTTTATCGCATAATTTTTGATTGCAGAAAACTCACATCAGAATTGCATTCACAAAGATAACGGAGTGGTTGGAAATTTTGGAGATAAATATTATTTCTTGGGTCTTGTAAATAACTTTTACAGTGATAATCGAGTTTGTACTTTTAATGCTCGCTATTTTATTTTACAAGCCAAGGAAAATTCGTCTTTGACATTTATTAACAACAATCTAAGGTTTCCAACTAATTATATTTATATTAATTGCAGGATAAATGCTATTATTTAATTAATTATACCAGCTTTTAAAATTATATGGAAAATACATTGACGAAATGGTGACCATAATCATTCTGAATAGATGTGGTCCTGATAATTTTACTTGTACCAACGGCAAATGCATATCCCTTGAGAGGTGGTGTGATGGTGATGACGACTGTGGAGACAACAGCGACGAAACAGACGCCAGATGTGAAGCTGTTGTTCATCCCTACCACTGTGTAGGGGGCGAGGATAACTGTGGGGCAAAGGGGAAATGTATTCGAATTGACCAGTTTTGTGACGGAGTTAAAGATTGTGTCAAAGGAGAAGATGAATCAGAAGCCAGGTGTCCCCCCAAAATAGTCAAAAATAAATTAGGTATGTCTTTATGTAAACTTTTCTAAATATTGTTAGGCTTTTCGTTCAGAATGTATTTCATGTTCCTATAATTTATGCTCAATTGTTTCAGACTGCTGTTATGAAGCAGGAACATGCAATGATGCATTTATTCAAAGCCCTGAAATAAACGGGAAGGTGTTTTTGATACCGACCGATGTAAAAGAAGGACACTGGCTAAGAAATTTTGGACTGTGTAGAAAACATTGTGCTGAAATGGTCACTCTCCAAAGTTCAGAAGAAAATGATGCATTTATTAATTGGTATTCTAACTTCATACCTTCCAATAGTTTATTTCCGACTTGGTTAGGAGGACGGTTCCCATACATCAACAGTATCAACGACAATCAGTGGACTTGGTTTAGTGGGGCACCAATCAACACTTCGTTCTATCCAAATCTGTCCGATGGGGATCCTGTTGATAGAGGAAGTAATAACTGTCTTGCCATATCACTTTACAATACCCGTTCCATTAAATTTTGGCGTTCATATTCATGTGACATTGAAAAGGCATATTTTGCATGTCAAAGAAATGTAACAGTTGGTTAAGCTTGTTAGTGAGTTAGTCCTTTTGTTCTATAACATGCAACATTCTTTAAATAGTTATTAAAACATAAATAAAATACTTTCCACGTACGTTAACTTGAAAATTGTTTGAAATAAGATTGAAAGTTGAAACTGAAATTAAAAAGATCATCCATATGATTACTTGGCACAATATATTAATTTATTATTGTGAATTTGGCCGCTAGCTTCTGATACATTAGAATTTTTTGTTTAAGTTGCAATCGTTTAAAATCAAACAGAGTACTGTACAACATGTCCTTTATTCTTTTAATTTGCGTTTAAATTTTAAAACTAATCATTGTGATGAAACCGCCTTTTTATCTAATTTTAAAAATGTGGAAGAGCATGCAAACATCCATTGGGCGGTGGACCTTTTGCACAACCTCCATCCTCGCATACATTTTGGGGACCTCCGCATCGTATTGCATCATGATCTATTTCATGAGTGCAGTGGTCGTGATCTAATGAAGAAAATAATCAATTAGCTCATAAATTGGAAATGTGGATTTATTTTTGAAGGTTTCTATAAATTTTCCAGTTCGATATCCTTGATGCGACTACAGTTTACAGGAACCATGTGAGTGTGTATGTATATTGATGTTATAGCAAAATGCATTATGGTCGAAATATATTTTTGGAAACGAATGCTGTTGATGTTAGTAAGCTGCAATCACTTCTAAACAATGAGATGTAAATTGTTTATTAAACTATTTTAAAGTTATAGGTGTAATAATGGAATTGTTAAAATCCAACACCTTTTTGACAACCCTTTTTTGTCAACAGCATTTTGTAATAATGTGTAATATTATGTACAATTGCTTACATCATCATCATCAGTCATTATGGCCACCGAATCTTCCGAAAAGAAAGTTAAGAAATGGAGACTTTTTTAAATATGCGTTTGGCAGAAATGCAAACCAAAAATAAAGCATTACCATTATGATTACTACACCGTACTAACGTTTTTCTCTAGATTCCGCAGTTTGCTTTGCTTCAAACTTGACATCTGTCGATGCCTTCACCTGTAATACAAAACAGCATTTTAGTATACTGTTCCACCAATTTTAAAATTCCAAAGTTGCCACTATAATTTACAGTTGAAACAAAATTACATTTTGACAGTGAACAATTTGAAATGCCACGGAATACATACTAGCTTTATTTATAACAGGGCCTAGGTCCTGTGACCGGCTAGTTTATATATAATATTAATAATAATGCATTATGCTATACTACATTAAATTAATTTACTGTAGAAGTAAAAATAGAAGACAAGAAGACCTCTGGCCATTCTGGGTAAGTTATGAAAAATGGCAAATTTTAATTCGTATATATGAGAGACAAAAATCAAATTCATGGTTTTGTGGTTTCGTAAAAATCGTTTTTTGTTCTTTGCCTAGGAGAAAAAGATATATATAGTCCATATCTTCTACAAATACTAATACAGTGCTATGGCTATGATACGGTGGTGATACCATAAAATGTTTAAAGTTTTTACAGGATAAATGACAAAACTCAAAGCATTATAAGAATGAAAAAGAACCGAGGCTTCAGAAGTAGGTAATTCAGATGAAAGATAATTTTCCCCTCAGCATTTTCTTAATTAATATGATGAAAGCATTAATCATAATAACAATGCATTATAATTGTATCGGAGGGTATTTGCTTTAGCCATATACGTACCGAGTACTCTATTCTATACCACACATTCAATTATAATTAGTAACATTTATTTCTAAATAAAAATAATAATGCATTATAGTTGTAATGATACGCATCTGGTTTAGCTATACAAGTACTGACTACTGTATACCATCCATTCAATTATAATTAATTATATTTATTTACACATAATAATAATAATAATGCATTTTAGTTGTATCGGTGGGTATTTGCTTTAACCACACAGGTACTGAGTACTCTAATCTATACCATTCATTCAATTGTAATTAGTAACATTTATTTATATATAATAACAATGCATTTTAGTTTTATCGGTGCGTATCTGCTTTAACCATATACGGACTGAGTACTCTATACCATACATTCAGTTATAACTAGTAACATTTATGTATATGACCCAATCCAAATGAATGGTCTCCATTAGCTGTGCTCCTGCAGTAAGCACAGTTTTGACTAAGAGTAACTTGTTTTTCGCTGGAAGATTAAACAAGCTTGGTTATAACATGTAGCCAAGGATAGAATTCATATATATTGTATCCTTGGATCCATGCTATACCTATACTAAAATTTTAAGTGTCTTTGTTAACAGTTCACTTGGTCGATTGTCAAACTTTTTCTTGTCCCAACTATATCAATATCAAAGGTGTTCTACCCGATTCAATTGTCAAAAGTTTAACTTTCGGCCAAGAATATTGTCATTTCGGTGGCACAAAATTGAAAAACATTGGAATATATTTAATGGGACATTGAAATAATTTAAAATGTCCCTGAATAATAATTTAAACGGTCATTTTTGAAGGTGTCCCTGCGAATAATTTAGAAAGTCCCTTAAATTTAATTTTACTCCCAAAAATTTAAAATGTCCCTGCAGACACTGAAAAGGTAAATTGTGGTAGATGAACATAGAGAGAGTATATTTTATACTTAGGCTTACAACAGTAACGAAGTATACAACGAATAAGAAACGTAGAGCGTTTTATGTATGTAAATAATATGTTAATTTCTCTTATCCTGTTGTCCGATAAGATTGGGACGGTATAAGGGTATATTGGAAACAATTTGTTAATATGATGACGTTAGGTACACAATTCTATGTGACTAGGAGCTGCCTTTTTTCATTTCCTTGCGCTCACTCCACAAGTAACTAGCTACTTTCCACTGCTTTTCTTGATCAATGGCTTCCCAATTAAGTTATAAGTCCGATTCCGATTCGGAGACAGAAAACAGTGACCCTCACATTGTGCTCCCAACAAAGCAGTGCACAACTGCAAAGCCAAATGGACCAGAATGGGTATTTTGCATTTTTGCAAGATGTTTCCCACAGAAGAAGAGGCTAAAGTTGAAGTCCTTTTGGCATGGACACAAAGCAGTGCACACACCTCAGATATTTAAGAAAGCGTGCAGTTTGTTCACAGCGAAATGGAACAGAAAACGAAATGACCAAGTAAAATCTTTCATTTCTTATTTCAAATCTACGTGGATTCTAAGCAACTCTGGATGGTATGAGGGCATCGCCCTTGGCATTCCATCTACTAACAATGCGTTAGAGGTGACCAATCGAACTTTGAAGGACGAATACACTCTTCGCTCTCGACAACCTTTGGGTATATTATAATAATAGCTCATTTTAATAACTTTCTTATTATTAGCTTTTTAAGTTAAATCTTATCACAATCTGTAATGTTTTAAAGGTATGTTCCTTGCCACGATGGAGAAGATGTTGATGAACTGGTTTACTGAAAGGGACCCACTATCATCCAACTGTCTAATGTTTTCCAATGCACCTTGTCTCCCGTTTAGCCTCCTTACTGCAGCCTATAAATGGGCAAAAAGCGAACCTACCATACTTGTCGAACCATCATGTGATGCAAACTCCATTCTCTACTTTTTTGGTGCTTGCGGCTCTCCTCCTGCGACAACTGCCATGATAAGAAAATATTTGATCCCTGACCGTTATAACACATGGACCAAATTTGATCATTTTTTAAATATTGAATTTACCATGTGGCACACTATTTTTAAAATGGAAAATTGGAAACTTTCTCAGTGTACATGTCCCTTTTATTTAAAAAATTTCATGTGCAAGCACATAGTTGCAATTGCATCAATGAACAAACTATTTCGTTTTTCTCCTGCTGTCAAAAATATACCCCTTAATGCGAAGAGAAAACGAGGCAGGCCCAAGGGAGCAACAAATGCCCTTGTTCGACAATAATTTAACAAACGTTTTAACATTGACACGTTCTGATTATTGCTATTGAATATAACGATACTTACTATGCTATATACTATTATTATTACTACTAATTAATGATACTGATTATTAATGTTGCTTAATTACACTGCTTATTTTTTGATTATGACTTAATATACTATGACATTGCCTACAGTTATGTACTCTTACCAGAAATAAACACAATAACTTGCGTATGTACAAAATCACGGGTGGCAGGGACATTTTAAATTTTTGTTTAGGGACTTTCTAAATTATTCGCAGGGACACCTTCAAAAATGACCGTTTAAATTATTATTCAGGGACATTTTAAATTATTTCAATGTCCCATTAAATGGCATCCAAAAACATTTTTAAAAATTAAATCAACAAATTTTTCAAAACTGGTTTATAAGCAAAACTTGTGGTATATACATCCAAAAAATTAATTCAGCAATAATAACATTAACTTTTCTTAGCTTTAATCTTATAATTAAAAAAATCCGAATTTCTTGTAGGCGGGTTTTCTATTGCCTGAGTGCTTGAAAAACAAAAATCTCTTGTTAATGTAACTAGCTATATTATAGCAATGCATGTCTTTAGTTTTAACTAACTCTGTGACATGTGAAAGTTCGCCCCGGCCATGAAATAGCTGGATTTCGTCATATATAACAATAATGCATTATAGTTGTATCGGTAGGCATTTGCTTCAGCTATATATTTACACAATCCTCTATTCTATACCATACATTATATGGTAATTACTAACATTTATTTATATATAATAATAATGCATTATAGTTGTATCGGGAGGTATTTGCTTCAGCCATATATTTACACAATACTCTATTCTATACCATACATTCAATTTTAATTAGTAACATTTATTTGTATATAATAATAATACTTATATACAATAATAATAATGCATTATAGTTGTATCGATACGCATCTGATTTTGTCATATACAAACTGAGTACGCTATACAAAACATTAAATTATAATTGGTAACATTTATTTATACATAATAATAATAATGCATTATAGTTGTTTCGGTGGGTATTTTCTTTAACCATATAGGTACTGAGAACTCTATTCTATACCGTACATTCAATTGTAATCAGTAACGTTTGTTTATATATAATAATAATGCATTAGAGTTGCATCGGTTGGTTATTCCTTTAACCATATATTTACACAATGCTCTATTCTATACCATTCATTCAATTTTAATTATTATCATTTGTTTATATATAATAATAATGCATTATAGTTGCATCGGTTGGTTATTCCTTTAACCATATATTTACACAATGCTCTATTCTATACCATACATTCAATTTTAATTAGTAACATTAAATTTATATACAATAATAATGCATTATAGTTGCATCAGTTGGTTATTCCTTTAACCGTATATGTACACAATACTCTATTCTATACCAGACATTCAATTATAATTAGTTATATTTATTTATATATAATAATAATGCATTACAGTTGTATCAGTGCGTATCTGCTTCAGCCATATACTTACTGAGTACTCTATTCAATTCATTCAATTATAATTAGTAACATTTATTTATATATAATAATAATGCATTATAGTTGTATCAGTGAGTACTTGCTTCAGCCATATATTTACACAATGCTCTATTCTATACCATACATTCAATTTTAATTAGTAACATTTATTGGTATATAATAATAATGCATTATAGTTGTATCGGTTGGCATTTCCTTAAACCATATATGTAAACAATACTCTATTCTATACGATACGTTCAATTTTAATTAGTAACATTTACTTATTTATAATAATAATGCATTATAGTTGTATCGATACGCTTCTGATTTTGTCATATACAAACTGAGTACGCTATACAAAACATTAAATTATAATTAGTAACATTTATTTATACATAATAATAATAATGCATTATAGTTGTATCGGTTGGCATTTCCTTAAACCATATAGGTACTGAGAACTCTATTCTATACCGTACATTCAATTGTAAGCAGTAACATTTGTTTATATATAATAATAATGCATTATAGTTGCATCGGTTGGTTATTCTTTTAACCATATATGTACACAAAGCTCTATTCTATACCATACATTCAATTGTAATTAGTAACATTTATTTATATATAATAATAATGCATTACAGTTGTATCGGTGGGTATTTGCTTCAGTTATATATTTTAACAATACTCTATTCTACCCAATACGTTCAATTTTAATTAGTAACATTTACTTATTTATAATAATAATGCATTATAGTTGTATCGATACGCTTCTGATTTTGTCATATACAAACTGAGTACGCTATACAAAACATTAAATTATAATTAGTAACATTTATTTATACATAATAATAATAATGCATTATAGTTGAATCAGTAGGTATTTGCTTTAACCATATAGGTATTGAGAACTCTATTCTATACCGTACATTCAATTATAGTTATTAACATTTATTTATACATAATAATAATGCATTACAGTTGCATCGGTGAGTATCTGATTTTGTCATATACAAACTGAGTACCCTAAACGATACATTCAATTGTAATATCTAACAATTATTTATATATAATAATAATGCATTACAGTTGTATCGGTGGGTATTTGCTTCAGCCATATATTTACACAATGCTCTATTCTATACCATACATTCAATTTTAATTAGTAACATTTATTTATACATAATAATAATAATGCATTATAGTTGTATCGGTTGGCATTTCCTTAAACCATATATGTAAACAATACTCTATTCTATACGATACGTTCAATTTTAATTAGTAACATTTACTTATTTATAATAATAATGCATTATAGTTGTATCGATACGCTTCTGATTTTGTCATATACAAACTGAGTACGCTATACAAAACATTAAATTATAATTAGTAACATTTATTTATACATAATAATAATAATGCATTATAGTTGTATCGGTTGGCATTTCCTTAAACCATATAGGTACTGAGAACTCTATTCTATACCGTACATTCAATTGTAATCAGTAACATTTGTTTATATATAATAATAATGCATTAGAGTTGCATCGGTTGGTTATTTCTTTAACCATATATGTACACAATACTCTATTCTATACCAGACATTCAATTGTAATTAGTAACATTTATTTATATATAATAATAATGCATTACAGTTGTATCGGTGGGTATTTGCTATATATGTAAACAATACTCTATTCTATACGATACGTTCAATTTTAATTAGTAACATTTACTTATTTATAATAATAATGCATTATAGTTGTATCGATACGCTTCTGATTTTGTCATATACAAACTGAGTACGCTATACAAAACATTAAATTATAATTAGTAACATTTATTTATACATAATAATAATAATGCATTATAGTTGTATCGGTGGGTATTTTCTTTAGCCATATATGTACTGAGTACTCTATTCTATACAATACATTCAATTGCATTTAGTAACATTTATTTAAAAATAATAATAATGCATTTTATTTGTATCAGTAGGCGTCTGATTTAGCCATATATGAACTGAGTACTCTATACCATCAATTATAATTAGTTATATTTATTTATAAATAATAGTAATGCATTATAGTTGTATCAGTGCGTATCTGCTTCAGCCATATACTTACTGAGTACTCTATTCAATTCATTCAATTATAATTAGTAACATTTATTTATATATAATAATAATGCATTATAGTTGTATCGGTGGGTATTTGCTTCAGCCATATGTTTACACAATGCTCTATTCTATACCATACATTAATTTTTAATTAGTAACATTTATTTATATATAATACTAATGCACTATAGTTTTATTGATGCGTATCTGCTTTAACCATATACGAAGTGAGAGTACTCTATACCATCCATTCATTAATAATTTGTTAGATTTAGTGATATGCGTAGACCGGAAATTGAAAGTACTAGGTTTCGATTCCTGAATTGACCTTTAAAATTTTTTTTATCTTTACTTAGTACACAAGATGGCTTAAATACTTATTTCTAACATTGACTTATATATAATAATAGTAATGCATTATAGTTGTATCGGTGGGACCAAGCCACAACATGGCTTGGTAGAGCACTCGGTATTCTTGGATGTGGGCTTCCACTACCACTACTACCTTCCGAGTCTTTGGCTTGGTGAAATGGTCCGTGTGGTGTTTAGTTACGAGTGTTTCAGTTGATAATGCGAAATTTTGGCAAAGGTTAAGCAGGAACCAATTATGTATGGGTATCAGTTGTACCGACCAAGCACACAGGAGTATCGACTTACACTATGACAGCCAAGCAGAGTAGTTATACAAAGTAATTTTACCTTATTGGGGCCTGTTTGGTTATGTTTATACCGTCTGATAGTCAGATGCTCCCATTGTTGTGGGCCGGTTTTTTATGGGTTGAGTTTTTTTGGTTCTTTGGCGAAAAACCCACTCCGCTTCACCTAACAAATCTGGGGCTTATTGGGTTTTTTACAATACATACAATAATGTGCACTAAAGCTCCATCTATATACGCAAAAAATAATTAATTTGTCATATTTCTATTCGAAAATGTAAACAAATGTATAATCAGGTGGAAACAAAATAATATAGCTTTTATACTTTAAAATACTTGCAGTAATTCCATATCGTGAATCACGTGAATGCCACGATACCACGATTGTGATGCGTATATATTATTTGTTTTGTGTATATTTTAATCGCTGTGAAGATATTTTTCGTCCACCAAACAAAAAATGGATATTAGCTTTTTCGTTCCTTAAAGGACGATATGCTGGTGAAGTGTTTTTTGGTGTCAATGTCAAAGCAGCAAATGCTCTAGTGGATACAGGAAGAAGATGATTTAAAGACCCGAAAAGTACTGAAAACCAGGAAATATGCAGTAATTCAGTCCATGTGAGGCCCATCAAGAAGACAGAGGTGGAAGCAGAATATGGTGAAAAATGAGCATATGGACGGAAAAATAACAATCCCTTTTAAAAATGAAGTTCAAAACAAATATTTATAACTAGTGAACCCAGCTAAAAGGAGTGAACCTAGCACTCAAGAGAAATTCAGCAGGCCACCCATAACAGTAATAAAAACAATTCCGAAAATATCATCGGTATTTCCCTTAAGTTATTATGTTAACTTTGTAAATACAATATTTTAAATATACTTTTATTTAAAAACTTTCTAATCAAAAGGAAGCTCCTAAACAAAAATAATAACTGCAGGTAGATCGTAGCACCAAATACAGGCAACAATGAAAGACTCCATTTTTAATAAACACTCCAAAAAGTTCACATTTAAAATCAGAAAAATAAGATTTCCTGGATTTTAGAAAAATGTACAAATCCAATGAGGACACTATACGAATAAATAGTGGTCCTCAGTTATTTAATTCTGCAAAAAGGTGTACTGGTACGAAGGAATAAAGGGGGCAGTAAAAAGTAATATCAGATCTATTGAAAAATGGGACATAAATTTGTCGATATATAGAGCAGAACCAATTTCGATTAGTGGTTTTGAAATGCTATTTAATACTACTAATATTTTGAAATGTCCCCTTTCGCTAATCATCTCCATTCAATCACCAATAATCACCTTATTATGTAAATTTCTGTTATGTTTTGATTTTGATGTTATAATATTTTGAAACGACTCATTTCAGTGGTTAAGAGGAAGTGTCATGCATGTGCATGCGCATCTTGCTTTTAAGGAACGTGCATATATTACGTGTGCAGTTGATGGGAGGAAAAGTTACCCAGTGTCACAGTAATAACTAAAATCAATCAATTAATGAATAATAGGTTAAATAAGTACCAATCAGCGGCAGTGTTCAGGACGCTATATATGACGAAATTCAGTCACCAGTGTTCAAATAAAAAAAATGACAACGCGTATCAGTTCCATTGTCAATTTCAGTCAGATCAAAATATCAAAAAGAAGTTGAGAATTTTTCTTTTAAATGAAGAAACAGCAGACGCACTTAGCTTGTGTCTTTAGGTCATAAATCAAATACCAGAATAAACTAAAATGGTGGTGTTTGTAAATCGTAGCGGCCAAAAAGGAAAATTACAATTTCACCACTCACAACAGAGCAGAGCACTTTTCACGCATTCGAAATTGCTGAAAATTAGGGTGGATTATATGGAACCACTCGCACTCATTTTGGTAGTTTAGAGGAAGTGAACATGCGCATTTTTGTTTCTAGGGAATGTGCATATATTACGTGTGCAGTTGATGGGAGGAGGAGGTACTCAAAAGTGTTGCAGTCAGCACTTGCGTTGCACATGGGGGAGTCGGTTTTGCGTTACGCAGTATATGCAGGTTCCCTAGTGTCCTACCACACATACATATATAGCTACATAGATAGATTGGTAAGTTTTTTTCCTTCTGTGTTTATTATACAGTATGTATTGAAAATGGGTATACATATGACTTTATGGGTATACATAGGAGTTTAGTATCCATAGCACTTTCATTGTTAGTTCACAGTACAAAAGCTCAATATGGAATTTTTACCAGCCAGATTTCCCTTTTGTTGTTTCATTGTTCGTCTCTCTATCCTTCTTTTCGCAATAAATAATGCGTTGTTTCAATCTGAAGAACTCAATATGGATAAACTGTCAATAAGTGAGCGAATTGAAATTGTAAAGATGCAGACAACAATGTCGTTACGAAATGTGGCTGAGAAATTCACTATCCTGGAAAGACAGCATCAGAACAGCTCGGTTTGATAGGACTGGTTCCGTCAAAAACTACCAAAAGTAGGAAGGCAATTTTTTGATTTCTGAATTGGATGCTAAGGAAGTGGATCCTTACAACATTTGGTTTCAGCAAGACGGTGGTCTCCCACAATATGCCAAACAAGTTAGGAATTGGTTAGATGAAACTTGATCATGATCATCATCGTCAAGTGACCATGATGATCATGATCAAGTGACCACGATGATCAAGTGATCATGATCATTATGATCTGTGGTAACTGCTACTGTTCTGATGCTAACTGTCTTTCCAGGATAGTGAATTCCTCAGCCACCTTTCGTAACGACATTGTTGTCCGCATCTTTACAATTTTAATTCGCTCACTTATTGACAGTTTATCCATATTGAGTTCTTCAGATTGAAGCAACGCATTGTTTATTGCGAAAAGAAGGAAAGAGAGACGAACAATGACATAATAATAATTGGCTGGTAAAAATTGCAAATTGAACTAGTGTACTGTATACTAACAATGAAAGTGCTATGGATACTAAAATTCTATGTATACCCATAAACTCCTATGTATACCCACTTTCAATACATACTGTAGAAGAGATATTGTAAATTAACAGTATATTTTTCGTTCTGGAGAGTCACATTTTATTTAATTTGCGTTTTAACTTTAAAACTAGCCATTGTGTTAAAACCGCGTTTATATCGAATTTTAATAATGTGGAAGAGCATGTAAGCATCCATTAGGTGGTGGACCTTTTGCACAGCTTCCATCCTCGCATACATTTTGGGGACCTCCGCATCGTATTGCATCATGATCTATTCCATGATTGTAGTGGTCGTGATCTAATGAATAAAACAATCAATTACGTCAATTAGCTTATACATTGGTAGTATGGATTTGTTTTTGAAGGCTTCTATAAATTTTACAGTTTGTTGACCTAACTGCGGAAACAGTTTACAGGGATCATATTATCTGTATGTATATTTATGTTATATAAAAATGGCTTATGGTCGAAATATATTTTAGAAACCTTTGATAAGTTTCAATCAATTCTAAACAATGAGGTGTAAGTTATTTTATGAACTATTTAAAGTTATAGACATAACAATGTTATGTACGATTGCTTACAATAGTCATCATGGCCACCGAATCCTCCGAAAAGAAACCCTAAAATACAAAGATTTATGTTAATTACACATTTCGCAGAAATTCAAGCCCAAAATAAAGCACCAGAGGATTACTAATTCGTACTAACGTTTTCCTCTGGTTTCTGCAGTTTGCTTTGCTTCAAACTTGACATTTGTCGCTGCCTTCACCTGTAATACAAAAAAGCATTTTAGGATACTATTCCACTAATTTAAAAATTCTAAAGTTGCCAGTGTAATTTATAGCTAAAACAACATTAGGTACATTTTAATAGTGAAAAATTTAAAGTGCCTGAAATGACATAGCGATGTTCCGTATCAATATATCATTTGCTCATATTAATTATACAAATGAATGTAATTTATTAATTTTGCCATATTATCGTTGGCAATAGATAAAGCTTGGGGAATTAATGATGCCTGTTTGCTAAATAACATTCACAAATTGTTATTATTTTTTCGATCATATAGTTATCAATGTGTAAATGTAATACTTACATCATTCCCACGTTTGACCCGGACTAAGGACGGGAGTATATTGCCATTTTCAAAGAATGTTGGCATTTTTCGTATCTCGCCATTGTCATTATTATCTTCCGAATTGCAAAAGGCTGACAAAAGGAAATAATTAATTTTGATTTGAAATGCAATGTAGGCATCTTAATGATAAAAAGGATTATAGTAAAAGTTTTACCAATATTTATCCACAATAAGGCCAAACCCAAAATGAAGGATGACTTCATATTAGCAAAAGATATATTTACTTATTCTTTGGAATAAATGAATAAGTTTAAACCTTGCAATATTATAATGGTAAGAAGAATTTAGTAAAAATTACATTACGTCAAGAAACGGACTATTTATATGGTAATATAAATCATATGAATATAAAGTTCCAAATAAAGCACTATTAAACTATTATCAATAACAATTTACATTGTTTTATTTTTATAGTTCGTTCCAAATTAGCAGCTTACTAAGTAGGTAAGTAAGCTGTATCATTAATACAATGCTCAGAAAAAGGTCAATGAGCTATCGAACAGAACAGAAGGAAATAATGGCCATAATGAGAAGTCATTTATGGAAACAAAGAACCAAAGTGCTAACAAAACAAATTGGATAAACGAATGTTACAGCCATAGTAGTAGACAACAACACCAAGTTCAGCAGAAGACTGAAATGATGGCTTAAAAATAATAATTAAGATAATAATCATATTCCTATATTATTCCATAAATTAGTTCTGCATTATAAATTAGCATACCATATTATACATCATATTATTATCTAGACGTCATGGCTTACAGCGAGACCAGTTTACTTTTCCGAGAGGGCCAATTTGATTTTTCTGAAGAACCAGTTTACTTTTTCGGGAGGACCAGTTTGTTTTGCGGGAGAGCCAATTTACTTATGCTCACAAGACCAGTTTACTAAGACCAATTTACGTAAGACCTCATTATACATTTACATTATACACATTTTGAATGAAATCAAACAAACAAAACGAATCCAAATGTTTACATTTTGTGTGCTACTTAGTACCAGTATTTGATTTCAGTAAACAAAAAATATTTTAGTAATTATGGTATGTACGGCACAGGTCTACGAACTATTCTAGATATAAGTGGCTAAGATACTGGATGGATAAACTGCTTAACATGTCAGTTTTCAGATTTTGGAGTGGACTAGCAATAGTCCCTCCTTTACAGATGACGACAATAGATCCTACTAACATGCATTAATGTTCTAAAATACATAAAATACCTAATTTTTATCGGAAAACAGTTTATTTATGTTTAATGAAGGCATCTATTAAACACCAGCATAAAATGCAACATACAATTCAACTCGATTCTATTTAGGCCATAGTCAATCTATTTTCTACATTATCTAGGGCTAACAAGTAAAATTATTTATTTAACTGTTTTATAATAATAATGCATTATAGTTGTATCGGTACATATCTGATATCTGATTTAGATAATACGTACTCCGTACATTCAATTAAAATTAGTAACATTCCTGGTTATTAAACTCATTAAAAGTTTTGTAAAACAGTCAAAACACGGACTAAAGCTTGCAGTTCAAAATTAAAAATTCATTCAAAAGGAACTTCGATAATTTCAAAGGGTAAAAACAACTTGCTAAATATATTGCGATAGTTATCACAGTCATCAGAGATTTTTCTCAGACATAATTATATTCCATACATTAGCTGCGAAATTGTTTTCGGTGAGACTATATCTAAGTAGGGAGGATAATACATCTGATCCTGAATTAATCCAGAAGGTGTTCCAAGACAAGGAATCATTCTCATTGCAAGCCGACTTTGAGACGTTATTAAATTATGCCATGGTGGCAGGCGCATTCCTTGAACACCAGCACAACTACGATTTTGACGGTTACGATTATTTCTGATAGCAACTTCATTATTCAATGCATATCCATCATCATCACTTGAATTTTTGAGGTCATATATTGGACCCCATCCATATGATTTAAAACAGCATGCTGGGACATCGGCCTTGATTATTTGCAAGAAAAATGGGTACCAGAAACAGATTCATTTGTTAAACCTCTTACGGAGGGTATAGAGGTCGCCCCAATGCCTTTTGAGCTTTGTGAACGTTTTTGTCTACTGGCTACGGCTATTTTTCACCCGTTTAACTCCTTTGTCAGAAGTAACATTAAACATGTCGACAACTGTCACTTCTGTAGTGGCAGTGGTCATCATTAAATTTCTCACATACAAAATTTGAACATTAGATTCTGGTTCAGCCCAATCCACACACATCGTCACAACTCACATCGGAGTTTTTCTAGGAATAGTTTATCGTCGCCGTGGCCTTGCTGCGGCTTTGTGATTTTCATATTCAATTAGCAAATCTCCGATTTTTGGACTTTTACAGAAGGATGTCCGATTACTCCAACCACACCTTCAGTAACGCGTGCGATTTCAGTAAAAATATCTTGCTGCATTTTATCCTTTGGGAGGCCTCCAATAAACAAACGGCAGTTATCAACAGATTTTACAACTCCAATGGAGCTTCCTTTGCGAATCTCATAGTAGTTCAAATGTTTGCAAGCAGCTTGGGCATGTGATGGGCGATAGTATTGAACAAAACAATATCTACGGTTTGGTTGCCTATTTCGTAGATTTTCTCTACCTTTTCGAAAACAGGCACAGCTCAGTTTCAAAACAATCTCGTTTACTTTTTCCTACAAACACTTAACATCATTTCGGAGGAACTGTTTTACAATCTTCAGGTGGTCCAAAACGGCTTTGACCCTAAAACACACTATGTACAGGATGTAAGAATTTTAGAATTTCATGTACTTGCACCCCCTACCCACTTTGCCCCATTTGGCTGGGTGCATGAGTAAGCAAATGTAGTTTTGATCGGCTAAAACTGAACTCTGTATATTTTATTGTACTATTTGTCAATAAATGAACTGAGCTAAGCTGATAAGTTGATTCAAATATAGCCGGTTTACTGTACAATAGTTATTGATTCTGTTCAAAATTTGGAGAGAGCATGTCGTTCATTTGAAAACTAACAAAAATTAAGCTAGAATAAATCTAAAAATTCATAGGTCGCTTTTTCATAGGTTTTTCTCAGTTAACATAGTCCCATTTTGCCATTGGCTAATAAAGTATTTCAACCCACCAGGCGGCCAATTTAGCCGACCAGCCGGCTGGTCACTGTGCGCTGTTTGCAAACCCAGAAATACCCAATGTTTCATTTTAGCCGGCTAAAAATGATTCTGACCATGCAGCCAGCGGGTTAAAGTGGCTGAAATGGCTGTAGCCTAAATGGCCAAAAATCATAGTTTTTTTAATCTCCCGCCAAATCAACTATGATTTTCTCAGTTCACTTAGTTTATTTGACTATTTTTGACCATTTCAGCCATTTTGACTATTTGTTCCGGGATCTAACAAAAATCTCCTTACCACATTAACTTACAACGCAGAAAAAACCCTATACAAGGCGTCTCGCTCATTTTAACCTTTCATATTAGTAAGCATACGTAATCATCATCAACATAGTAAAGCAACTGTCGGGTAGGAGTAGGATATGGTGGAAGCATGTAAATAAATGTAAATGTTAGCGGGGCTGTCGTGGCCAATCAACGAGAAGCAGCCCGAAGGCGGCTTCGAGTTGACGGACCAAGCCAGGCTCGCAGAGTTGAGAAAAAGATTGTGTAGTGTGTGTGAGGTATTCAGTCTGGGTCAGGCGGTTGGAGAGTCTGAGTCTGGAGCTAGAGTTGGATAAGCTCCACGAATAAAGTAAGTTGAAGAGAGTCTAGAGTTGCCGTCAGTCTTATTCCTCATGGCATAATACCATGCATGCCGCATCCGGGTTCATCCGTAGTCACCGACTTCCCATCCCGCCCTTGTCACTAGTGTGCACTACCTCTGAGGCTACGTAACCCCAAGACTATTCGACAAGATGCGTCTTTTTCGGTTTTTTGGGACGGACGACGATGGACGAACGACGGAAAATGGACGAAGATGACGAAGGGCTCTACAACTGAAGACTTCTGCAGGTAAGGTTGACCTGTATCGTTATATTTAATTGAGGGGAGAAATCCTCCCATATTAAATAATCGAAGGATATTTTGTGTAGTTTTGGGCAAAATTTTGTTAAAGTTGGGGAAGAATTTATTAAATTTTTTTTTGATGAAGTCAAATTTTTTGATTTAATTGAGCCTAAAAGTCTAAAATTATTATATATTAAATTATGGGGATTCTTTTTATATACATTCTGGTATAAAAAAGTATATTTTTGATGATTTTTACGCATATTTAACGCGTATGGTCGATATTATTTTCCAGTTTTTGGTATTTTTTGTCCCTAAAACTACATAAAAATAGTGTAAAAAGGGGAGATAAGTGTGTTAGAAATTATGATAAATAAGTTGGGGGATATTTAGAATCATTTTTATTGATTTTTTGGGAATATTTGGTGTATAATATAGGCACGTATCTTCTGTGACGTGCCAGGGTTTCGATTATCCCAGTGGGAAAAAAGGTCAGTTTGGCCATATGATATTAATTTTTATATAGATTTGGTCATACTTAAAAATGATTTGGCATTAATTTAGAGGAAAGTAAATTGGGGAGAGTGCTATATAAAAGTTTGGCTTTAAAATATTTAGTAATTTTTGAGAAATTTGAGATTTTATATTTTGATTTATTTATGCCTGGGAAAGTATATTATGGGAAACCTTGGATAACATGTCAATAATTGTAATTGATTATGGGAATGTGCCTAATGTTAAAAATAGATAGTAAAGCATGCTGTTTGAGTGAAAATGCGTAAGTTAGTTAGAGATTAATGAGATAAGCCCAGGAAATTTAGGAAAATTTTGTGTTTGGCCTTACTAAATTGAATTTTGTGTGTTAAATTAAAAGTATGTTTAATTAAATTAAAGTTAAAAGAATGGGCATTTGTGATGAGTCTAAAGTAAAATTTTGATCATCATTTCAATTTCTTGTTTTGCCCCAGTCAAAAGTAAAATAATAGAATGTAAGATTCTATTATGAGGTGGCTTATGCGGAACTTTGCCTTGATCTCACAAGTAAAGCGAGAGCTAGACATGTTAATTCTGGCGACAGTTGGTCGGAGAATTTTGTGACTTGTAGACTAAGCCATAGCATAAAGATGGTAGTCCAAGTCAACGCCCTAAAGTATATTTGAATTTCTGTTGTCTTCGAGTCTTATTACGCAAATCGTTATCGCGAGTTGCAAGTAAAAAGTTGAAAGTTAGCTTGATTACGAGTAAAATCAGTCATGCAAGTTAGTAAAAAGTTAGATAAGAACTTGAAACATGCATAACTAATGATCTATAATTAGTTTATTTCAATTTATGAAAAGTTATGTCTAATCTAAATGATTATAATATGATGTCTAAAGTGATTTCTTTGTTCTGAGCCTAACTAGAAGTAACTAATAATCTGGTACCATGCTAATTAATACCTAATCTACGTGTGGCGAGACATTCCAATCTTTTCTAGCGAACCAATCCTGAGAGAGTTCAACTTAGAGGGCAAGCCAAAGTCAGCGGACATTGTCCTCAAGCCAAAGGCAAGCGTAGGATTCTGGATTCGGACACGAAAGAGAGACACGAGGAGAGACTCAAAGGAAAGGGACATGCTGAAGTTGAGCTGCGTTGACTAACAACGGAGAGACATGGAAAGTGACGACGACGAGGATGGAGTTGTACATCGACTTCAACATTGAGTCATACTGGGACATGGAGTTTTCGTATTATTTAATAATTTCTTGATTTATTGGCGTTTGAGTTTAAAATTTATTTTGAGTTGAATTTATTTGGTGAACTTGAGAAGTTAATTTAATTTGGGAAATAATTTTGAGTTGATTTTGGGCATTGATTTCATTGGATTGAGTTTATTTTCTAATTAATTGGGAATTTGATTGAAATGTGGATTTCGTATAATCATGTGGGCAAATAGTATAAAATAGTAATGATTTTAGTATAGTTAAGAAACACATACAAATACAGTATCCGAGTTTAAGAGAATTTTAATGTTGATTTTGTTTTGTGAGTAAATTTGGAATGGAGGAATTAATTTGTTGATTTTTGATTTTGTTGTAGAGAAAAGAAGGGAGAATAACTACTGTTTCTGAAGATGGGCTACTACTAAGTTGATGAATAATTTTGAGTTGAAATATTTATTTGATTTATGATTTTGGTTGATAATTTTGAGAGTTATTGAGTAATATAATGAGTAATTTTGTATTTTTGTTTAGTTTATAGCAATGATTGGACAATTTGAGTTTAAAAATTATAGGAAAGGGAGTCGAATAGAGGATAGCTAATGGGGTTTTATTATTTTGGAGTATTTAAGGAAAGGCGACAGATTAACAGACCTTTGCACTAACTAATAATAATTCCTTTTTATTCTCTATTTATTTGATGATTTCCCTAACATGACCTAGCTATGCTGAAAAATTTTGGAACATGAAAGTAAATTGGCATTTAGTATCTATGATTTTATTTCTTGGTGTGACATTGAATACGGGTCACTACGATATCAAAAGGGGCGACAACTATTCGTAAACTTCAGAGTATTAATTATTACAGTACCAGCAGAGATGGGAGACCCTCGGGTAAACTGAGATATTGAGTTATCACCACCTGACGGAATCTTTTTGCCTGAGTTGCCATATAGCTAAGTTTAGTTGGGCAAGGGCAGTACTGACATAGACCCGGCTACAATTGGATATTAATTTATCGCGGCCGCGGGGTCATACTAACACTTTTTGAGGAAAAACAGTACTAACATCTTCGGTACGATTGAGTTGTTTAAATCGCAATCCCTACAATTGAAATTAGCTGGACTCGCAATGTAATATGTAAATGCACCTAAACTAATGAAATGAATTTCTTTTTGTTTTTGAAAGTTATGTATGATAATGTCAATTGAAAGGAAATGTGGAAAAATGAAAGTAAGTATTCGCTATGGTTATTTAATTGAAATTCTAATTTACTTTTGAGTAAAGTAAAGGAATTATGTTTTTGTTTTGGGGGAAAGAAGTGCATATAGTTTTTAAGGAACACTTCTATCTGTGGGATTCTGAAACAGCCTTTGGGAATATACACGCTACTGTGATCTATTCTTGCTAAGTAGGATTTCTGCAGAGAGATAGTAATTTATAGTTTTAAGATGAGTTATATCTTTCGGGTTGAGATTCGGAAGATGAAAATGATTTAGGTTAAGGAATGAATTAAATTCCAATTCAGGGATTTATTATGAATGTTTAGTATTTAAGGAATTAAGGACCCTAGGAGTAATTCGGAGAAGTTAGCTAGAGGTTACAGTTTGGAGTTATTTGTATTCTTGGGAGAAACAGAGAGGGTTACCACAAAGTTACATACGGATGGAGTAAACTGATGTACAAGGGTTTCCCGGGTTTTGCTTTGATAACTGTTTGTGTATTTTTTGGGAATATCTGTGATTACTCACTATAGGTAGTATGAGTTGTGCCTGATGGTTGATGCCAGGTTTAGTAGTGTTAAGTGATGAATTTATGCCTGATGGTTGATTCCAGGTAATAGTGTTTGTAAAACCTGATGGTTGATTCCAGGTTATAGTGTTAAGTGAAACCTGATGGTTGATTCCAGGTTATAATTATTATGTTAGATTTAGGAAAGGTGTTTGAAAAGTGCAATGCACTAAAGAAATAATGTGTTTGATGTTGTATGGCTTTTGAGATTTTTGAGTTAATGTTGGAATTTTTGAGTTTATTATTGTTTGGTTTATATTTGATGAAAATGTTTGATTGATTTTGTGAGAGAAAAGTAATAATAATGATTATTTGATTTTGTGTTGAAATGTGTATGCCCATGACAGTAAGAAACAGTAGGGACTCCGGTAAAAATAAAAAGTAATAGTATTTAATAAAGGGTTAAAGAGTTTTTTGGAGTAAAGAAGTTTAATGTTGATTTAATTATTGGAAATGTTCTTATTGAATTTTATTTGCTGAATTCTAGTTTTGTTGCGGTTTTGATGAGTCTAATTGAGTGATTACTTTTATGAGCGATAAGGCCAGAGCTGTTGAGCTTCAGTGGCAGTCGCATAAGCCCGCGAGGAGAAGTATAATGCCTCCTGGGAATTTTGTCTCATCATGTGTTCCGTGCAACAATTCCGAGCAAGCGAAGAATTCATCGATTATATTATTTAATTTTGGATATTATTTTGAATTTTGAGTTGATTGCTTATGATTATTATTTGATGATTGGCTATGATGTACAATTAAGGATACGTGTATTTTGTATTATGAATAGTGTTACGAGAATTTTATTTGGATGTTATAAGATAAGGGAATTTTTTGATGTTATTTTTATTTGTACCTTGTAACACTTCTTTGTAAATTCGGAGGTTTACGTCTGAGGGACCAGACGTCTAAGTTGACGGGGTGTCGGGTAGGAGTAGGATATGGTGGAAGCATGTAAATAAATGTAAATGTTAGCGGGGCTGTCGTGGCCAATCAACGAGAAGCAGCCCGAAGGCGGCTTCGAGTTGACGGACCAAGCCAGGCTCGCAGAGTTGAGAAAAAGATTGTGTAGTGTGTGTGAGGTATTCAGTCTGGGTCAGGCGGTTGGAGAGTCTGAGTCTGGAGCTAGAGTTGGATAAGCTCCACGAATAAAGTAAGTTGAAGAGAGTCTAGAGTTGCCGTCAGTCTTATTCCTCATGGCATAATACCATGCATGCCGCATCCGGGTTCATCCGTAGTCACCGACTTCCCATCCCGCCCTTGTCACTAGTGTGCACTACCTCTGAGGCTACGTAACCCCAAGACTATTCGACACAACAATGAATTCTCATCGATCTCATCTAAAATTAAAATAGTAAAAGTGGTTTAAAAAATTAGATTTTTTTAAAATGTAGAGAATATTTTTCTCTATTTTATGACATTAAATCTCATTTTTGTCAATGTATGTCGCTAAGCCGGAGTCATTGGATCGCGGCACATTTTAGCCACTTGCTAACAGGGCATGAAAAACCCATGGGTTTTTGCTTTTCTTTAGGAAAAACCCAACCCAAAAACCCTGGGTTTTTGCTGTTTTCTACCCAAAAACCCACCCAAAAACCCGGGTTTTTGGGTTTTTCATGCCCTGCTTGCTTACAATGAATTTCAACCAGCCGGCTGACCATTTTAGCCAGCCATTTTAACCAACCAGCCGGCTGATCACCGAACACTGGGAATACCATGAATGCAAAATTCAGCAAGCAAAGGTATTATTAGCTGATGTTTGTTATGCAATGCATATTGCGGAACTAGCTAACCTAGTCCAACCCACCATCTAGATCTGCCACCTACGTACCAACGGACTAACGCTCGCACTAGAAGAGGACTTGGTTTCCTAAAACTCCGTAATTTTATTTAGTGCGTCATAATGTGACGCCCTATTTGACAGTCCGGAGCCAGTTCTACAAAACCTACAAGGGCAAATAAGAGCTCGTTGGAAATGTCAGGTAATATTGCTCTTGGTGAAGGTCCCCATCATTTGATATCTATTGCCGGTGCACCAATAAGGGAGGATATTTTATTATTTCACTTGAAGCTTTGAACTTGTGAACCTTGACCCAGACCGTATTTTTGTTACGTTTCCATCGAGCCCTTAGTCGACCATGTAGCTGGTGTAGAAATGGTGGATTTTAGATTTGAAGTAGCCAAAAGTTCTCAGTTTAGCGCAACAAACATCTTTATGAGCACATTAGGTCAGCGAATTTCGCCGCGAATAAATAATAAAACAAACCATTGTGGTAGAGTATACGTAGCTTGTGAAATGATATAGGTCTTTTCCTAAAACTTTGCGCTGGTATTTGTCTTCAGGCAGGCAGTCAGACTGCTATGAGCGTTCAAAACAGTTTAGTTTTGCAAGCTAGTAAGGAACAACGGGTGTACCAAATATGTAAAATATTGGTCGGTAGCACTTATAACGCTGCAACTTTTTACGTTTCCTCACCTTTCGTAATATTATGACATCAATCAATACAAAAAGAATGTAAAGCTCTTCCGTCATTTTCGCACACGGCACTTTTCCTTATGATAGAGAAAAAAACTCCGGGGAAAAAAGATAATTGTTAAATAGACTCACTCGCCATCGTCGTCCGTCTTAAAAATAAATATAAATTGAACCTTCATAAAGCGCTGTAGTTTTTCAAAAAGCTCATAGTGTAGTGATTTTATTGACAATAATTTTTCAAGTGAATGTTTTTAAATTATTAAATTTTAAGCGCCCTGTTACTGCCCCGTCTGTGGGACGGGTAAACTTACTAGTTATAACAATAGATTTCTAAACTTAATTGGATACATAGTTTTTTAAATCATTTCTTAAATGTGATGCCTCAGATGAACTATGATGAATAGCCAATATTCAAATACTCAGTATGTAATTTTGTTGATAGGATAGTCATTGAATTTATTTAAGAAAACGATACTTTTGTGGTGATAATTCGTTTTGACTTAACCAGTGATACTTATATATTTACACTAAGAATTAAATTAATTGTGTAATCAACCATAACGCTAAAGATATTAATTACAGTATACTTGTCAAAATAAAAGAAGTTTCCAATGTAGGCTTTCAAGCACCTGAACGATGTAATTTCTTTTCTGTCGGCAAGATCTTTCGTAGTCGACCAA
Source organism: Tomocerus qinae (assembly GCA_020055645.1). Taxonomy (NCBI): domain Eukaryota; kingdom Metazoa; phylum Arthropoda; class Collembola; order Entomobryomorpha; family Tomoceridae; genus Tomocerus; species Tomocerus qinae. The sequence continues at coordinate 11,529,452 of CM034546.1, read as the reverse complement.
AGTCTTTTCAATTCCAAACTTTGTAGATACAGCTGAGCTGCAAATGGAAGCAGAAGTGCTTCTATCATAGAAGTACAAATAGCTAATATAGGCATGGCTAGATACAGTGGCATTTGAAATACATGATACATTTTTATAGTAGCAAAATTGCAAAATATATTCATTAGGATTGAAGCAGATAATAAAAAGGGATGCACATAGATTAGAAATTGATTCATTACATAATTTAACAGAATCCGAAAATATTTTTTCAATGTTGTGAAATTGACTCCAACAGAAGATCGTAGTTTTCCTTTTGTTATTTTGGATTCCTTGAGAAATTTTACCCATTTAATTGTGGAATTCAAATAGAAAAGTGCAGGCAAAACATAAATTAGAGTTGAAAAGTACAAAAACCGTGCAATTCCTGAGATACAAATCGATACTACAATTTTGACTAAAATACTATTACTAGTATGATTGGGAAACACAAATTTCAAAATGGGTGAAAAGGGATGTAGATCTTTTATTGTTGATATACCTACAACGTTAATACAGGCAAAGAAAAACGATGGAAACATCAATTTCATGGTGAAACCAAAAGTGTCAAATGATTTTTTGATTTTGTATCCAGGTAGAGCTATATAAATTAGAATAAAATCAACATTAATATACAATTCTGCGTCCAAGGTTTCGAATCGGAAATACCAACAGAGTAAAATTTTTGATAACCATAATTCGTAAATTTTTGTCGTTGAGAAATAACGCGTTGACAAGACTTGTATATGGATTCAATCCAAACAGCATTATTCCAACACTACTTACTGTTCCGTATATAATAAATATGAGAATAAAAATGGTAAAGAAAAGCTGATAATTATTCAGGGGCTTATCCTTGGAAATTATTTGAAAATACAAAACGATCAAGAAGTATATTGTATTTAATATCATCCAAAATGTTTCCAAATACCAAATGAAAACTCTGTATTTGGTTTTTGTGAGAAACAATCTGAAATTTTTGTGATCATAATCAAATGCACCAAAATGCATTAATTTACACAATTTAAAGTAGATATCAAAACAATCTCTAATGTTTTTGGTACTTATTGTCACAAAGTTGCCGCAAACAATTATTTTACTTCACTGAAAATTTGTAAGTTTATAATTAGAAAGTTAATACGAGAAATTAAGTTCTTGTGCTTTAAACTTTTCCTTTTTCGATAAAGCTGCTGTATACGTTTGGAATTAACCTGAAAAATGTCTTGTAAATATTTTATTCGATTTTTCATGCTGAATTGTTTTACAAATATAACAGCACACATCAATTCTTTAGAAATTGAATGCAAATATTGGTATCATTGTCCAAAAGATTCAGAAGAAATATAGGTAGAATTAAGGTGATACGTTAGGGTAATATCTAAATTATTACAGCCTTGCCAAAGATAGATTGAATAGGGTATTTTTTATATTTAACCCGCAATAAAAGAGAATGGATGTTTTTGTGGAGTTTCCAAGCTATTTATACAGAATATATTTCCATTTGTACAACCCACTATTAAAAATTAATTTTGTTAAAGTAGATTGGGACTTTCTTAAATCTTGGTTTGACTTTATGCCTATCCACTCTTAGTTTAATAACGACTTCTTGATGACTGAGTCTTCGTACAAATCTACGTGTCAAACTTTCCAAACTAATAGGCATATAAGAAATCATTAAAGCTTTAAATAAATGGACTTACATATATTGATTTTCTCTGTTTAAAAACTCAATTTGAATACACAAGATATGTTGTTGTGTATGCTTATATTTGAATGGGAAACAATTTAAACAAAAGCTAAAGCTTGTTAAATTGTATAGACTTTAAAATGATGTTGGTTTTTACTCGCTGCTGGTAGAGAACAGGAAAAAGGAGTGCCTTAATTAAAAGTTTGTAAGCAAAGCACAATTCGGTATATATTAGTCCTATGATTGTTAGCACCATCAGCATACGTGGTCAAAGATGAATATTTAATGTAAATATTGAGAGAATGTAAACTAAAATCTTATATTTTACATTCTTATACCTCTCAACAGAGTCTCATTTACGTTTCGTTTACATTGACGCCCGCGATAAGCAAGTAAATGACAAAAATATTGATACAAAAATAAACCGTTGCAAAACGGGGTATAACAGCAGAGGAGTTTCGCGTTCCAAAGTTTTACCAACTGAAATTTATTTGAGTAGTTTAGGTATAACCGTTCCAAAGTTATCGCCAATTGAAATTTTCAACCCTTTACCCCAATCAGGGGGTGTGACCGATCTTGCTCATATACAAACTCAGACCTACATTTTATCTCAATATTGTGCTCTGAAAATTTGAGCAGTTTAGGTATAGCCGTTCCAAAGTTATCGCCAATTGAAATTTTCAACCCTTTCCCCCAGTCAGGGGATGTGACCGATCCTGCTCATATACAAACTCAGACCTACATTTTACCTCAATATTGTGCTCTGAAAATTTGAGAAGTTTAGGTATAACCGTTCCAAAGTTATCGCCAATTGAAATTTTCAACCCTTTCCCCCAGTCAGGGGATGTGACCGATCCTGCTCATATACGAACTCAGACCTACATTTTACCTCAATATTGTGCTCTGAAAATTTGAGCAGTTTAGGTATAACCGTTCCAAAGTTATCGCCAATTGAAATTTTTAACCCTTCCCCCCAGTCAGGGGATGTGACCGATCCTGCTCATATACGAACTCAGACCTACATTTTACCCCACGACTGTTTTCTGAAAATTTGAGTATTGTAGGTGTAACCGTTCTAAAGTTATCACGTATAGGGACGGACCGGACGGACAGACAGACAGACAGACAGACAGAAAGTGTAAACGCATACATCGGAGTAAACTCCTCTGAATAAAAGACAAGATCCGTGAAGAAGTGTGTCTAGCATTAAAGAATATCAAAAAAGACAAACCAGATAAAAAGATACACAGGATAAACACAATATGCAAATTTTTAAGATCGGATGCTTCCATAATAATATCCAAAGCTGACAAAGGTAATGCCACTGTAATTATGGGCAAAGAAGAATATGAAACCAAAATTAAAAAATTATTAAATGAAGGCCCTTATCTAAAATCTACAAAAGACCCAACCTACGACCAAGGAAAACGAATCAGAACACTTTGCTCATTATTTTTCAAGAATAATAAAATCTCTCAACACGATTTTATTTCGAAAACAACATATAGATGTCCTATATTTTGTGGTTCACGGAAAATTCATAAGGACAATATTCCATTACGTCCGATAGTAGATTTTTGAGATTCTCCAAGTTACAATTTAGCTATCTATCTAAAACCAATCCTAACAGCTCTGATTTCAAAAAATACCTTTTCAATCAAAAATTCCTTTGATCTCATCTCAGATATCAAAAAAATCAAATTGAAGGACAAAGATATTATGGTATCTTGTGATGTTATTTCACTTTTCACAAAAGTTCCAATCCAAGAAACAATGATCTACATAAAAACTATTTTGGAGGAAAATGAAGAATGGAAGACTGTCACTCGTTTAGATTCCGAAGATGTGTTACGATTATTACAACTTTGTTTACAAGGAACCTATTTTCGCTGGATAGATCAATTGTATTTACAACAAGATGGAAATGCCATGGGATCTCCTATTTCTCCAATCTTTAGTGAACTATTTTTACAAAAATAGAAAATGAAAGCGTCGCAAACCATCCGGACATATCATTTTGGCGAATATGCGTAGATGACACATTTGCAATAGTGAACAAAGAAAAACAAGATGAAATTCTAAACTGCATAAACACTTTCCACCCTTCCATCCAATTTACCTCTGAACATGAACAAAACGGGGAATTGCCATTCCTAGATATATTTTTGTACCGTAAAAATGACAGCTTTGGCTATAAAGTATACAGAAAACCAACACACACAGACAGATACCTAAATTTCAACTCTTACCACCCTCTGTGCCATAAAATATCAGTGATTGACAATCTGGTCTACCGTGCATTGAGAATTTGTAAAGATATTCACCTTGATGAAGAAATTTAATGAAGAAACCGTTTATTGGAAATGCGACTAAAAGAATTGCCAAGACTATTCAATCTTCTTTAGATACAGACTTCGGTTATTTTCCTGGACCAAAACTATACAATAAATTATGCAGTCATAAAGATAAACCAAAAAGCATAAACCCAGGTATTTATGAACTTAAATGCAAAGAATGCCATGCAAGTTATTTTGGCGAAACAGGAAGAGATTCACTACAAGATTCAAGGAACATTTAGCTGATATTTGTCACAATCGTGTTTTGTCTTCTGCTGTGGCACTACATTTCGCTGAAATTCACAACTATCATCACAAGCCTCCATCAGTAAGACTGATTGAAAAAGAACCAAATGCTTTTATTCGAAAATTTAAAGAAGGTTTGTATATTCTTTCTCATAAAGAAACCATGAATTTGGATTCGGGATTGTCTCTTAACCCCTTATGGTCATGGTCATCTGTACTAGAATCTATCGTATAGATTCACACATATACCTAAAAAAAAACAATTTACCGTTACGTAGCTACATATTTGCATTATTATATAACTATTATTTATTTGTTCCAATTCTCTATCACAAACATTTAATCATACCTATCATCTTCATCATTTTATCTTTAGATTCCCTGAAGATGACAACAGAAATTTGTCGAAAGCTTGGTGTATATTGTGAATAAAAATATTTTGGTAGCCTTTATCCGTAAAAAATGAATTGTTAAGTAAATGACACTGAACTTTGAGTTGCACGGTGGTTGGTTTATTCACCAAAAGCACCTTTCTATCTAATGTGAAAATTATGGGAAATACTATATGTATTTCCTATAAGTCGATACAGAAAAGCAATCAGCTCATTCTAACTCCAACATTCAATTCTTACACTCCTAAAGGCAGACATCTCTTTAGGGGCCAGTCTCACATTAAATTATTGCACAACCCGCTTTTGCTAAATAAATCCGGCTTCTAATCGCCATTCTATATTTCTTAACCATTGTGCCTTTCAATCACGGTTATTCCACATAAAGCTAAGTCAACGAAGAGTTAACATAGCGACACATTCACCTATACTACATATACGCTTATATCCCTTTTCGTTGCAAGAATATTGCCATTTTCAAAGAATGTTGGCTATTTTCGTATCTCGCCATTGTCATTATTACCTTCCGAATTGCAAAAGGCTGACAAAAGGAAATTAATTCTGATTTAAAACGTAATGTAGCCAACTTAATAATAAAATGGATTATTGTTAAAGTTTTACCAATATTTATCCACAATAAGGCCAAACTCAAAATGAAGGATGACTTCATATTAGCAAAAGATATATTTACTTTGGAATAAATGAATAAGTTTAAACCTTGTTATATTATAATGGTAAGAAGAATTTAGTAAAATTACATTTCGTCAAGAAACGGACTATATATGGTAATATAAATCATATGAATATAAAGTTCCAAATAAAGCACTATTAAACTATTATCAATAACAATTTACGTTGTTTTATTGTTACAGTACGTCAAGCACGTATGCAGAACTGAGTTTCGGAGGGGGCTAGATTTCCAATATATATTTTAAGTATATATATTCGCGCGTAGCGCGAAAATTTTTTGCATTTTTTGAAGGAAATGAGTCAAAAATGGCCTAAAAATGGCAAATAATCGCGCGGAGCGCGAAATTTTTTGCTATTTTGCGAAAAAAATTCCCCTTTTCTTGGATTTCGGGGGGGGCTTCAGCCCGTAAAGCCCATCCCTAAATACGTCTATGCAGTACGTTCCATATTAGCAGCTTACAAAGTAGGTAAGCAAGCTGTATAATGAATACAATGCTCAGAAAAAGGTCAATGATCTATCCAACAGAACAGAAGGACATAATGACCATAATGAGAAGTCCTTTATGGAAACAAAGAACCAAAGTGCTAACAAAACAAATTGGACAAACGAATGTTACAGCCATAGTATACAAAACCAAGGTCTGCAGAAGACTGAAGTTATGGCTTCGAAAGTTATATTCGAGTAAAAATTATAATTAATATACCTAATAATCATAGTATTCCGGGACCTACAGGAGACCCGAAAGCCGAATGCGGTAGACCCGAAAACCGAATACGCCAGACCCGAAAATCGAATACGCCAGACCCGAAAACCGAATACGCCAGACCCGAAAACCGAATACTCCAGACCCGAAAGCCGAATGCTCAGCATAACTCAGACCCGAAATGCTGCTTAGGTGGTCATGTTACAGGTTTTGACTATTTTGACCACTTGGGTGGTCATGTTGAAGTTTTTGACCATTTTGATCTTTTGGGTGGTCATATTAAAGTTTTTGACCATTTTGACTTCTGGGTGGTGAAATTGAAGGATTTGACCATTTTGACCACCTGGGTTGTCATATCATGTTAGTGGATTTGACCATTTTGACCACTTGGGTGATCATATTAGAGGTTTTGACCATTTTAACCACTTGGGTGGTCATATTAGAGGTTTTGACCATTTTGGCCACTTGGGTGATCATATTGTAGGTTTTGGCCATTTTTGGCCCCTGGGGTGGTCATACTGTAGATTTTGACCATTTTGACCACTAGGGTGGTCATATTGTAGGTTTTGACCATTTTGACCACTTGGGTGGTCATATTCGAGGTTTTGACCTCTTGGGTGGTGGAATTGGGGGTTTTCGGGCATTTTCGGGTGTAGGGGGTTCGGATGGGGAGATTTTCGGTTCTGGAGCATTCGGCTTTCGGGTCTGGCGTATTCGGTTTTCGGGTCTACCGCATTCGGCTTTCGGGTCTGGCGTATTCGGTTTTCGAGTCTCCTGTAGGTCGCATAGTATTCCCATTTTATTCCGTAAATTAGTTCTGTATTATCATTTATTAATATACCATATTATGCATCATATCTAGACATCATGGCTTACAGTGAGAAGACCAGTTTACGTTTCCGGGAGGACCAGTTGGTTTTTCTGGAGGACCAATTTGCTTTTGCCCGCATGACTAGTTTACTAAGACCAATTTACATAAGCCCCCGTTAAACATTACATTTTCAAATCAACCAAACAAAACGATTCCCAATGTTTATATTTTGTGTACTGCTTAGTACCAGTATTTGGTTTCAGTAAACAAAAAAACATTTTAGTAATTATGGTATGTACGGAACAAGGTCTACAAACTATTCCATAAGATTGACCATTGGTCACGTTTAAGGAAAACATAGCTGCCCAAAAATACGGAAGTGGCTGTAGATACTGGATGAATAAACTGCTCAACATTCCGATTCTCCGATTTTGGTGTGGACTAGCTAGCAAACGTTCAAAGTCTCACCTTTACAGACAGTACATCCTACTAACATGCATTAATGATCTAAGACGCATAAATTACCTGATTTATATAGAAAAATGGTTGATTTATTTTTAATGAAGCCATCTATTAATCACCAGTATAAAATGCAGTATACAATTTATTTAATTCATCTTAGGCTATATATTTAATCTATTTTCTATATTATCTAGGGCTAACAAGTAAAATTCATTTATATTACCAATTTATAATAATAATGAAGCATTATAGTTGTATCGGTAAATATCTGCCGATTTAGCCATTATACGTGATGAGTACTCTGTGCATTCAATTCAAATTAGTAACATTCTCGGCTATTAAAATCATTAAAAGTTTTGTAAAGCAGTCAAAATACGGGCTAAACCTTGCAGTTTAAAATTAAAAATTCATTCAAAAGGAACTTCGGTAATTTCAAAGGGTAAAACATCGTACTATAATAATGCGATAGTCATCAGTTTTTTTCTCTCAGACATATTTATATTCCATACATTGGCTGCGAACTTGTGTTCGTTGCCACTATAACTGTGTAGTGAGGATTATACATCTGATCCTGAATTAATCCAGAAGGTGTTCCAAGATAAAGAATCATTCTCATTGCAAAGCGGACTTTAAGACGTTATTAAATTATGCTGTGGTGGCAGGCGCATTACTTGAACACCAGCAAGACTACGATTTTGACGGTTACGATTATCTCTGATAGCAACTCCATTATTCAATACATATCCATCATCATCATTTGCATTTTTGGGGTCATATATTGGACCCCATTCATATGATTTAAAACAGCATGCTGAGACATCGGCCTTGATTATTTACTTGAGAAAAATGGGTATAGATTCATCTGTTAAACCTCCTGGAGGGCATAGAGGTCGCCTCAATTCCTTCTGAGATTTATGACTGTTTTTGTCTACTGACTGGCTTAAACCACGTAATATCTATAGAGGTTTCAATAATCTTTCCCACATGTCTGTTTTCGCCATTTCGGTTTTCTCACGTGTAAGGAAGTGAGTAAAGGCATGTGTGTTAGTGGGAGAGTGTGTTCAATACTATTGAGTAGCAAAGACACACTACCGCACAAGCCGCGAGGACTTACTTGCAGTTGCTCCTGAACAGCTTTACTGTTCGGAGAAGCCACTCTTTCGTCCTGCAGACTTTCGCTCAAAGCTGGGCATTCAGCCACATGGTGGACCGACGTCTCGACGCTTATTGCACACAATGGGCAGAGCGGAGACGAATGATTCCCCAATAGATTCTGATGCTTGGCCAAGGAGGAGAAACCAGAATTAAATGAGTGAAGACCCTGAGCGTTCTTCTACTCAAACTTGTGAAATATATGCTTTTGATGTGTGAAGGTGAAGGGAAGAATAATTTTGTATTTTTACAGTCCGTACGTTTTTTCCAATTTTGAATATTCCATTTGTTAAAATATTTTGAGATGACAGTTTTTGCACATTGTGCTGAAAAAGGCAGTATTGGTTCAGGACCAAAAACGTCCATATTTGTGGACTCTATCGCTAGAGAATCCGCCTCTTCGTTTCCTATGATCCCAGTATGACTGGGAACCCATTGAAGGGTAACGGATGCGTTATTGGAAAGTTTATACAAGGCTTTGAAGCATTCAAGAATCAAGGCCGACTCTGTGTAATTAGCCTCAAGAGCTTTTAGAGAACTGAGAGAATCACTGTAGATGACTACTTCATCTCTCCAGTTCAGATCAGTGATTCGTAAGATAACCATAAGAATAGCTACCAGTTCCGCTTGAAACACAGTAGAATATTTTCCTAAGCATTGTTGTATGATGATGTGGCTGTCAGTGCTACGAATGATTGCAGCACATCCAGCGAAGTTGTCAATTTTAGACCCGTCAGTGTAACAGACCAGTCTTCGGTTTGAAGGTTGAAGAATGTCAGGTTTTTCTGAGTCCAAAACTGTAAAATTCTTACCCATTAGGGCGGTTGAGGGAATTAAATCCATAGGAAATTCCAACTCAGGTAATTGTTTCAAAATATTCATAATTATATCAACGTATGTTAATCTTTTAAGGCTCCCTCTCCCGTGCCAGGGAAGCCATTTACCAGTACAACGTAAAGTGAGTAAAGGCATAGTCCTTAATATTTTTCACCCGTTCAACTCCTTTGTCAAAAGTAGCATTAAACAGGTAGACAAGTGTCTCTACTGTAGTGGTCAAAATTAAATTTCTCACCTGCAAAATTTTAACATCAGGTTCTGGTTCAGCCCAATCCACTCACATCGTCGCTCCTCACATCGGAGTTTTTCCAGGAATAATTTTTCGTCGTGCCGTTGATGCGGCTTTGTGATTTTCATATTCAAGGATCGCAAACCCCCGATTTTTGGACTTGTCCATTACAGAAGGATATGCGATTACTCTAACCACACCTTCAGTAAACGTGTGCGACTTCAGTATAATATCTTGCTCCATTTTATCCTTGGGTGCCTCAAACAAACACACTGTAAATTATCAACAGATTTTACAACTCCAATGGATTGTCATTTGCGAATCTCATAGTGGTTCTTTACAAGCAGCTTGGGCATGTGATGTGAATATTACAAAACAATATGCACGGTTTGACGATGAAATCCATGATGAGACGCATTTCGTAGATTTTCACTACCTTTTCGAAAACAGGCACAAGTTCGCAGTCTCGAAACAATCTCGTGGAATTTATTTTTCCTACAGACACTTCACATCCTTTCGGAGGAACTGTTTTACAATCTTCAGGTGGTCTAAAAGCTAAAAGACACTAAAGGATGTAAACATTTTAGAATTTCAGTACTTGTACCCCCTACCCACTGTACCCACTTTGCCCCCATTTGGCCGGGTACATGAGTAAGCAAATGTAGTATTGATCGGTTAAAACTGTACTCTGTATATATCTTTTACCATTTTGCAATAAATGAAATGAGCTAAGCTGATAAGTTGAATCAAATAGCTTTTCCACCGTATGAGCTATCTACAACAAACACTGTACGTATGTATGATTATAATGTCACCCTCGTGAAACGATTGATTTAATAAGCACATTAAGTCAGCGAATTTCTCCGCGAATAAATAATAAAACAACCATTGTGATGGAATAGAAGTAGATTGTGACTTAGCATGACATTTAGTCTTTTCTTAAGACTTTTCGCTGGTATTTGTTTACAGTCAGGCAGACGGACAGGCAGACAGACTGCTGTGAGCGTTCAAAACAGTTTAGCTATGCAAGCTAGTAATGAACAGAGGGTGTTTCAAATACGTTAAATATTGGTCGGTAGCACTTATATCGCTGCAACGTTTTACGTTTCTTCCTCACCTTTCGTAATATTATGACATCATCAATTAATCGATATAAGAAGAATATAAAGCTTTCCGACCTTTTTGCACACGGCACTTTTCATTATGTTAGAGAAAAAGACTGGGGAAAAAAGAGAATTGTTAAATAGACTCCGTCGCCATCATCGTCCGTCGTAAAAATAAATATAAATTGAAACTTCATAGTTTTTTCAAAAAGCCCATATAGTGTAGTGATTTTTAATGAGAATAAATTTTCAAATAAATTGTTAATAATTTATTTTTTTTAATTATTAAATTTTAAGCGCCCTGTTACTGCCCCGTCTGTAGGACGGGTAATCTTACTAGTTATAACAATAGATTTCTAAACTTAATTGGATGCATAGTGTTTTTAATCATTTCTTAAATGTGATGTCTCAGATGAACTATGATGAATAACCAAATATTCAAATACTCAGTATATAATTTTATTTATAGGATATTCATTGAATTTATTTAAGAAAACGAATCTTTTGTGGTGACAATTCGTTTTGATTTAACCAATGATACTTATATATTTACACTAAGAATTAAATTAATTGTGTAATCAACCATAACGCTAAAGATATTAATTACAGTATACTTGTCAAAATAAAAGAAGTTACCAATGTAGGCTTTTAAGCACCTAAACGATGTAATTTCTTTTCTATCGGCAAGATCTTTCGTTGTCGACCAGAGTCTTTTCAATTCCAAAGTTTGTAGATATACCTGAGCTGCAAATGGAAGCATAAGTGCTTCTAGCATGGGAGTACAAATAGCTAATATAGGCATGGCTAGATACAGTGGCATTTGAAATACATGATACATTTTTATAGTAGCAAAATTGCAAAATATATTCATTAGTATTGAAGCAGATAATAAAAAGGGATGCACATAGATTAGAAATTGATTCATTACATCATTTAACAGAAGTTGAATACGAAAATATTTTTTTAATGTTGTGAAATTGACTCCAACGGAAGATCGTAGTTTTCCTTTTGTTATTTTGGATTCCTTGAGAAATTTTACCCATTTAAGTGTGGAATTCAAATAGAAAAGTGCAAGCAAAATATAAATTAGAGTTGAAAAGTACAAAAACCGTGCAATTCCTGAGATACAAATCGATACTACAATTTTGACTAAAATGCTATCACTAGTATGATTGGGAAACACAAATTTCAAAATGGGTGAAAAGGGATGTAGATCTTTTATTGTTGATATACCAACAACGTTAACACAGGCAAAGAAAAACGATGGAAACATCAACTTCATGGTGAACCCAAAAGCGTCAAATGATTTCTTGATTTTGTATCCAGGCAGAGCTATATAAATTAGAATAAAATCAAAATTAAAATGTATTTCTGTCCAAGGTTTCGACTCGGAAATACCACAAGAGGAAAATTTCTCACTGGGAATTGTGGGTACCAAAAGTGAGAAGGAAATGGGAAGTGCGGGAAATAGAGCACGAATTTCAAAGTTGGTTAAAAAATCTTTAATTAGACTTACATCGTAAATTTTTGTCGTTGAGAAATAACGCGTTGACAAGACTTATATATGGATTCAATCCAAACAGCATTATTCCAACACTACTTACTGTTCCGTATATAATAAATATGAGAATAAAAATGGTAAAGAAAAGCTGATAATTATTCAGGGGCTTATCCATGGAAATTATTTGAAAATACAAAACGATCAAGAAGTATATTATATTTAATATCATCCAAATTGTTTCTAAATACCAAAAGAAAACTCGGTATTTATTTTTTGTGAGAAGTAATCTGAAATTCTTGTAATCATAATCAAATGCACTAAAATGCATTATTTTACACAATTTAAAATAGATATCAAAACAATCTCTAATGTTTTTGGTACTCATTTTCCCTAAAGTTGCCGCAAACAATTATTTTACTTCACTGAAAATTTGTAAGTTTGTAATTAGAAAGTGAATACGAGAAATTAAGTTCCTGTGCTTAAAATTTTTCCTTTTTCAATAAAGCTGCCGTATACGTTACGAATTAACCTGAAAAATGTCTTGTAAATATCTTATTCGATTTGTCAGGCTGAATTGTTTTACAAATATAACAGCACACAATCAATTCTTTAGAAATTGAATGAAAATATTGGTATCATTGTCCATAAGGATTATAAGTAGAATTATAAGGTGATACGTTAGGGTAATGTCTAAATTATTACAGCTTTGCCAAAGATAGATTGAATAGAGTATTTTTTATATTTAACCCGCAAATAAAAGAGAATAAATGTTTTTGTGGAGTTTCCAAGGTATTTATATAGAATATATTTCCATTTGTACAACCCACTATTAAAAATTTGCAAATAGGTAACAGCATAGGCTACGACAGTTACTAGGATATAAAATCAGCAAAAAATATCATTTATAATTATGTATTGCATGCATATGAACATTCACAATTTCCGATATTGTATTATTATCTTGTTTTTTTCACACTTTCCCCAGAAATTGAGAAATACCTAGATTTAAACCACGAAAAATTACTATAGTGATTTATATTCTTTAATCATGGTGTCGCATTGGTGCTTCACTTTATAGCTTAGAATACTACTTGAAAACAAACCTAGATTTTAAGACATTTAGGACAAGCTTAAAATGATTGTGGACTCTTTTCGTCTAAAGCCAACCATTCATTATAAATCGAGTAAAGTAGTATATTAAATCAAATCTATCATCTAATACAAACATTTCAGTGTGTTTTGTACTGTGTGATTTTTTAAATTATGATTTTATTGTCTAGACACATTTATGAGAAATAGAACACCAAATTATAACGTAAGTGTCAATATAGCTCCGCACTATGTTGTCTACTATATTATTACTAAGCCTAAAACAAATACCACAAATAGCATATACCAATTTCTATTGACTTAAAAACAACTTAAAAATTCAGTAATTATACCCTATAAATTAAACCACTGTACCATTTGTTGAAATTTGATAATATCAGTTCTCCGAAAGTTTTAAAGAAAAACAGTCTGTATACATGTAACTGTATTATCCAAAAATGACAGGTTAAATCACAAATGAAAAAACACGATGCCTGGCAAAACATTGTAACCATTTGGGAGAATATTTGTTCGAATGTAAAAACAAATGTAATATCGAATGCAAAATTACATTGTTTAAAAATATTAGATAGATTCTTCTCGGCCTTCTATTTAATGACCTCCTTAGCTTATAGAGCCTTATTCTGTTGATTACGGCAGTAAATACATAACTAGTAATCTTGCAGTATTATTAGTCTCTTGTTAAATACATTAACCCAAATTATGCTTAACAATGTATAGTACAACTAAAACTGTATCTATCTCACCTCTTATACATTTAATAATATGCAATAGAAAAAATTGTTTTTGTGTACCTCTGGTTTTGGACTCCAATAAACAAATTAAGGACCATTATATACATTAAAAACCCTGAACAAGTCATAGGTACTAATGAATGTAAATTATTTAAATTATTAAATTTACAAAAAACAATACAAAACACAGAAATTCATTTTAGTTTTAGGGACAAAGTTTTAAACGTTAATAACATATTTCCAAATAAATCAGTTGCAAAAATCTAAAAGATTGTAGAAGAAAATATTGAAGTAAAGAAAAAGTTACTCTATATTTAATTGTATTTAAGTGAGTCCACTACTGAATGACAATTAATATTTTCGGAAAAGAAATAATAATTTAAATATTTTATGTCATTACTTTATGATTATTATATTAACATTATCAATTAAATGTAATTTTTAACTTTTGGGGGAGAACACGAAACGTCCAAGGGTTGCACACTGCATGAACCCAAATTTTAATTGAGATTATTAACACTTTTTATAATTTTAGGTCTAAAGCGATAATTTTCGAGGCTTTGAATTTTGCAATATTATATCTAAAACCAGTGGCGGCTCTAGGATTTGCGAGGCCCTGGGCAAAATGTTCCCGCGAGGCCCCATAATAATAATTCACATAATATATGCAAATTATTATATTAATTCAAATCTACGAATTTTTTCCGTTTTTAAATGTATTTTGCAAATGAATAATTAGCGTGAAAATGTTTTATGTTTTTTTTGAATGTAACAATTCAAGTACGTGTACAGAAGTGAGTTTAGGGAAGGACTGTATTATGTGATAGTTATATCTGCATTACATATATTCGCGCGCAGCGCGAAAAGCTTTGTCAATTTTTGACATAAATTAATCAAAACTGCCCTAAAAATGGCAAATACAAATATTATTTCTACTGACTATCGCATTTGTTTCTTACTGCCCCGAAAAATGAAAATAACTGCCGATAGAAAACTGCCTAAAAGAATTATTTTTACTGCCCAAAGAATTGCTTTGAAAGCCCCGTAAAAATTTATCCATAATCAATTTTTTGCTATTTTAAGAAAAAATATCTTTTTTCTTGGTTTTTGGGGTGTGGCTTCAACCGTTCAGCCTATAAGGTTTTCCACCTCAATACGTCCTTTATTCAAAATAAGACCCTAAAATTCTGTTAAAGACTATGTAGGCGCTATGCGGCATTTTAGAATTTGAATATTTTATTCATTTTTTTGAAAATTTCTTTATTTCTTTTAAAATTCAAATAAACTATTAGTGGAATTACAAGCACGTATCCAGAAATTTGGCCTAAGGGGGGCCCGCCAAAATATATTGATAAAATTAAGGCATATACGCGCTGAGCGAGAAAATTTTTTGGATTTTTAACCTTTTTTGACAAAAAAATTGCCTTTTTCTGGATACTTAGGGGGGGCCCGGGACCCACCGGTCCTCTTTTTTCTGGATACGTGCTTGAGTGGAAACATAATTGTCTACATCTACTGCAATTATGCAGTTTTGGTATCGCAGAGTGCTACAAGTTTGTGGATTGAAAGGCATATTATAGTAATTCTATAATAATTCTGAGAGATGCTGCTTTCGTGTCACCTGTAAGTTTTTACTAGATTGCGCGATGTTTACTTTCGGTTTTCTTCCTTGAATTCTAAAAATGGTTCTGTAATAATTCTAAAACGTATAACTTAAACCAAAATGCAAAACCAGTATTTCTGAAATGAAATCAACACAAACAAGTTGAAATTCTTTCTTTGTTAAAGCTCTGCGCGAGGCCCCAAAAGCGCGAGGCCCTGGGCAACTGCCCAGTCTGCCCATTGGGAAAGCCGCCTCTGTCTAAAACTTGTGATTACCATTAGCTTTATTTGTGTAAAGAAAATTCCTATAGTTGAATGCAACGCAAATATGACCATAAATACCAATTTGCAGATGACGTCTTTGTTATAAATCACAGTTTCAAATGTTAAAGCCATTATTGATAGAACGATGAGGAATCCAAAAATATGAAAAATTGTATGAATTTTCATACGAAGACTTATACTCTGTGGCCTTGATTCCTGAAAATTTACTTCACTTATTTTTTGGTTAATTGGAAAACGTTCTTTAAAAGTAGAATGATCTTCCCAAAATTCCAAAAGTCCACCTTCCGCCAGAATTTGGAGAAAATCGAAATAATCATGTCGGAAAGCACCAGCAAATACCCAAGAAATGGGAACATTTTCTGCACTTTCTTTGGTTGATAAACATATTGCATCCGGGGCTATTTCACGCATCGTTTCTTATAAAAGGCCTTGAACCAAATTTTGTCTGCAAAGGTATATTGATTTTAAGGCAGTGTCCCCTAACAGCTTTTCAGCTATCCTTCTATACGACAAATTTTGATTTACAAACATTTGTGCATTATTATCGCCTTTTCGCAGATCGTAAATGTAAATACTCGAATTTTGCTTCGTAAAAAGTTTATATTTTTCCAAAAAGTTATCACTGTTTGAGGAGTGTAATCCTGCTTTGTCAATGACGTGAATTAACTTGTAATTATTTTCAATTAGCTCTTCAAAATTCGAAAATCTTTTCTTCTCGAGAGGAGCAATGACTTCACTTGTCATATACGTCTCATATAAACATTTAATCAAACAAGCCATAAACATAAGGGTCAACCAAAGGTGCGTTTTTTTGTTTATTAACGCCGACTGACCTAAAATAATAGCTGCTGTCGAAATAAAAATTAACTCAATTCTCTTGTTGAGGGAAAATGAGGAATTAAAAGTTAGTACAAAAAACGAAATAACCATAAAGGCAAATATAAGTAGCCAGCAATAATTATCAAAAGTATTTTGGATCCAAACTGTTAATGGAACGGCGAGATAAACATCTTTAGCTATGCAGTAAATTGGAAAACTCTTTCGGTAATTTGTTATTGGCCTTATTAAACCCCAATGGTTGGAATAAACTCCATAATACAAGCCTGCAAGATAAATCGCTGTGTAAGGTTGTTCCCAAAACGATTTATATTTAATGTACACCATTGAAACGTTAAATTGTTTCGCTATAATTTCCGTTGTAATGTAATCATAATCACATTGGCCTTTGTTTTGAATAAATTTATACGTAGGTTGAACACATTCCTTCCTCCTAATTTTATCTTCACTATTTTGGGTAATATCCACTGCAGAAGCAAATTGCCCATGTTGATGACCGTTCAACTTATTCCATATTTTCTTCCATTCAAATTCAGGGACGTCATTTCCAACTTTCACCCACCACGGAATGGATAGTTCATAAAGCTGGACAAAGTAAATCGAATAGTTAGATGGCTTTTCAACGACCATGAAAATTATTCCTGGTACCGATTCACATTGGAAAATTCGTTGGTAATACATTTGTTTTTCATATCTAAAATGTTTCTCCTGACTTTTGTCCAAAATAATTACAAAGAGTGAGTTGCGATTATTGATTTCTGGGCCGAAATATGAATATAAATAAGTTAAATTATTATTTGGTTCTACCATAACATTAACGCTACAAAAATGGCTTAATAAATGTTTAGAGCCCTCATACTCTCCACTGAATATTATATTACTTCTATAATTTGATAGCGAAACAGTCCACGGTTGTCCGTTTTGATTTACTGTAGGAAATCCTTCTTCTTTCCATGTTGAGTTTTCGAATATAACTAAATTAAAATCACAATTTTGATAGAAAGATAAATTCTTAAAGCTAGTCACACACAACAGAGTTGTTAAAGATAATAACAGTATAAAGTTAATTTTTCCGCTACTAGGACTTGCCATGATTATTCCATATAACTGATTTTCTAAAGTCGTTTTTTAGTTTATTTTTTAACGTCCGAACATGTAAACCAATGTTGTGATACCATACATTATTCAAAAAATGTAAATTTCTGTCTTTAAAATATTCCAGGAGTTCGTTCCATGTCTATACAGGTACATGGACTAAATAAAATTATTTTAAGCGTTTTTGGTCTACCTTTCCCATGTAATTTTCAAAGAGATTAAACTTTCAACGATCCATTCTTTGAAGATTATACAAGTTTTTCAAAGCCTTACAATAACCACTAATAGTATTAACACCATGCAATTTAACAATAAATAAATAAATTAATACATCCGTAACCGTAGTTTCAAAGTATGATTTCTAACACTACGTGAGACTGTCAAGGAGTCGTTATATTTTTCCCAATTTAATTTTATGATAACAAAAGTACACACTCAGGACCAGGACTTCACTTCACGACTGTCAGTCATGTGAATTATTTATCACTTTCAAATATGAAATCGATTGAAATTTTTTAATTTTCTAATGGCGTATTTCATAAGCATTATAGTAAATCAATTGTTAAAATACTCTTCTGTTAAAGAACTAGGATGGACTATGGTTTACAATTTGATTTCAGAAAAATTGCTTTTTAAGTATGTTGTTAGCGTTAAAAGCATTTTAAAATATGGAAGTTTTTTCTTCTAAACCACCCAAAACACATCATACCTTATTTTGCAAAGGAAATACCTTAACTCTATTTATAATCTGCCCACTAAATATGTATGGATTTAGTAGGTATGTATTTCAAATAAGCCTTTCTTACAATTGCTTTCTGGTCACCAGTTGAAGTGAAACTCAGTAGATGGAGGTAGAAAATTATGCATAAAAAACTAAAAATACTATTTTTCCATCTACTGAGCATCACTTGTAAAAAAGGCTTATTAGAGTATAAATTCATTTAAAGTTTATTTGAATAGTAAATGTCAAATATTGGTGGGAGGATTTACCATTTTTTTCAAAAGTGAAGCTACTCTTGCCCTATAGTGCATCCTGTCTGCTGAACTACTGTCAAAGTCAATTCATTAGAATTCTCACAGGCCAAATTTACATTTGCGAATAATGCAAGTTTTTTTGAAATTTGAAATTGTGTATTCTAAAATGTCAAGGACAACAACCTATATCTCCCATATATCACTTGTCACTTGTCACTACCCTCATATACGAAATGATTTATACAAGTTATCCGGATACCATATCTACTATACAATGTTCAAATTCTAAAATCAGGGTCCCCTTAGATACATTAAAGATGAAATCGCACTCCAGATAACCTACCAAGAAATGGGAAACTTTTAATGAATTGACTCCGACAGTAGTGAATTCCTTTCTCCCAGTGTACAAAATTTACCACTTTTTAGCCTTTTTTACCATCACAGTGGAAAAAATGCATTTAATGGTAAAAATGCATTTAATGGTAAAAATGGTAAACTTTAGCGATTGATTAGACAGCTGAGTACAGATACACTATACTTCCTAAAATATAAGTTTTAAAACTTTATTTTCTATGGAATATTTCCAATTAGCCACTTAATCAATTAAAATAATCGTATTTATTTGATTGTACACCAAAAGTTTTAAAAAAATGAAGAAAGAACGATTGTATTTGGTATCGCCCATTTTAAATTGATGCTAATTTAATTGCAATTAATTTCTCAATGGGCAAGGGTTGTTAGCGCCCCCATTGGTTGAATCCTACTCTGATTGATGAACACTTAACTTACCAATTAGTGACAACAATGATCACCTGCTAAGCTATTTCATACTTTGGCACCGAATTTTATTCAAAACTCAAACATTAAATTTAAATCAAACTATTTTTACCATTTATACCACTTACCACCACTTTTTAGGTAGTTGTATTTAACGTTAAATACCATTAAAAACCACTTACCACTGGTAAGCGGTGAATAGTATTTTGTACACTGCTTTCTCCGTTTCCTTCTTTTGCTTCGTTGTCCTGTCTTCTCGCCTCACTTAACCTAACATTAACATTGGGCATTTTTACCAATATTCAATTGCGACAGGAAAAGAGGGAAATATAGAAATATAATATCCATCAGAGTTTTATTAGCCACCAACTAGTGGGCGGGTGTCTAGGGTGTAAAAGTGGCTCGTAGGCAGGTAAAATGAGACTATCCGAGGGAAAATCCACCATTCGCTACCAAACCACTTATTGAGAAAAGCCAAGATGAAGCGAGCCTACTCAATTTAACCTTTCGTATTATTCATCACTATGAAATACACACTTCACCCAACAGCTTAAAACGACCAAAATTTACGAATAATTTGAAATCGGCCATTTAAATTTTGATATTCATACCTACGGGATAAAAGAATATAGCGAATTCAAATATGGACACCGCTATATAGTGAAACTAATACCCCGCTATATTGGAGGTTTACCCCCATATATGAAGAATGTAAATATTAGATTTGGATGTTGAAATTCATACCTACGGGATAAAAGAATATAGCGAATTCAAATATGGACACCGCTATATAGTGAAACTAATACCCCGCTATATAGGAGGTTTACCCCCATATATGAAGAATGTAAATTTTAGATTTGGATGTTGAAATTCATCCCTACGGGGTAAAAGAATATGGCCAATTCAAATATGGACAGCACTATAAAGTGAAACTAATACCCCGCTATAGAGGGGGTTTACCCCCATATATGGGAAATGTAAATATTTGATTTGGACGTTGAAATTCATCCCTACGGGGTAAAAGAATATAGCGAATTCAAATATGGACACCGCTATATAGTGAAACTAATTGTTCAATTGTAATTCAAATAAAATTGGAAAAAACCGAGCCGAAAAAATTGAAGACTGTAAAATCCAGGAGAATAAAATGGGACCCAAATAAAGCAAAATCTTTTGAAATACAACTAAGGAACATACACAAGCAACTGAACAAAAAGGATCCTAGCATGGACATTCTAGTTAACTCTATTTATAAAGCGGCACAAGAATGTGGATTGAAAACATCGACTATCAACGCTAAGGGAAACTCGTCGGCTCCACCGTGGGCAGATCAAGAATACTTAACTTCCAAGAAATCATTATCCAATGCACTAAAAAGATTTCGAAAAGCTCATCCGTCCATAGATTATTATGAATACCAAACAAGTAAGAATAATTTTTTAGCTAACAAAAAATGGCACAATAATTTAACCTTACGTAAAAAAGCGGAATATTTTAATGAAATCCACAAAAAGATTTTAGCAGCTAGAAACTCAAAGGAATTTTGGGAAGCAATCGGCGTATTCAGACAAGGAGACAAATCAAAAATATACGGAGACATCACCTTGGAGCAATGGCAGCTTCATTTTAAGTCGGTATTCCAGAAATACTCCAACTCCCGTAATGAAATAATAACTTTCCCCCAAAGAACTGAAGAATATCTAGACGCCTCAATCAACATGTTTGAGCTCAATCTCGCAATCAAAAAAATTGGAAACAACAAAGCAAGTGGACAGGATGGTATTCCAAATGAAGTCTGGAAATCTCTTCCAAAAGAATTTAAGCGGGATTTAATCGATTTATTCAACAGAGTGCTTTTATCTCCAGAGTCAATGCCTGCAAATTGGGGAGAAATTGTAATTGTACCGTTATTTAAGAAAGGAAACCCAAATATGACTACAAAATACCGCCCAATTTCTCTAATCAACACAATAACAAAACTTTTCACTACGATAATATCGTCGAGATTAAGTAACTGGTGCGAAAAACATAATAAAATCAGTGAATATCAAGCCGGCTTTAAAAAAAATACTGGGTGCGAAGACCAAATATTTATATTGAACACCCTGATACAGAAGTCAACTAAAAAACCAGGAGGAAAGTTATTCGCACTTTTTATCGACATCTCTCAAGCTTTCGATGGAACATGTCAATCAACCCTTTGGCACAAGCTCTATAGGGCAGGAATTAGCTCGCAGTTCTTAGCCATGATCCAAACACTATACTCGCACGCCAAAGCAGTGATCAGAACACCAGATGGTCTCAGTCAGGAGATTGAAATCTTCAACTCAGTGCTACAAGGCGAAATTTTATCGCCAAAATTATACACGCTTTTTATAAATGACATAATAGAGGCAATTAACGAAACAAAAACTTCGAGTATCCGCATAGGTGATTGGAAAATTCATATGCTACTTTTCGCTGATGATATTGTGTGTTTTGCGAAATCTCCGATAGATCTACGGAAAAAGTTACTACGTCTGCAAGAATACTTTAAAGAGAACAAGTTGCAACTAAATCTGGGAAAATCGAAAATTGTCATATTTAGAAGAGGCACCAACACATTGAAGTATAACTTTTATTGGGGTTTGGACAAAATTGAAATAGTGCGCAGCTACACGTACTTGGGAGTTCCATTCCATGCCTCAGGATCATTTAAAAGAACTAAAGATATTTTTATATCTAACGCTACAGCAGCCGCCAAAAAATTGATCTCTCTTAACGTGAAAAGCAAAACCAATTCATTCAAAACACAGGAGAAATTATTTAATTCCTTGGTACGATCAGTCCTCTTTTATGCAGTACCGGTGTGGGGAATCAACTTCATTAATGAATTCATCTCTTTCCAATTTAGATTTATCAGGCAATCCCTATACCTACCTAAAGAAACTCCCAGATGGAAGATAGCATTAGAGACGGGAATGAACCCCATCGACTCGTTCGTACTTAACCTAATACTTAAGTTCATTCTCCGTGTCAAATCTAAACCCCCGGGTAGGCTAGTCAAAGATTGCTTTGAGGTTTGTCAAGAGAATAGTCAAGGGATTAAAAATAATACGTCTTGGTTCCACAATCTATGTAAGTTTCTGGAAGATAAAAAGTGTTTACATGTTCTAAAAGATAGGCATTTAAATTTAAAAACAGTAAAACGTATTATTAATAATGATAAGCTAAGAATTAACTCGGAAAACATTGTATTGATGAATAGTAATAGGTCTTGTAATTATAATTCTATAAAAGTCAAAATAGGTACAGAAGAATATTTGCGTGGAAAGTTATCATGGTCAGTGGCCAGACTCATTGCGCAATTAAGAATGAATTTAAACTATATTACCATTGACAGAAAATCTTACTGGTTAAACTATTCTCGTTTAGGTGGGTATAAAAATTGTGATTTATGTAACCTTAACGACCATGAAGACGTTTTTCATCTCCTCTTTGTGTGTCCGCATTATGCTAATGCGCGAAATGGGTACATAAATTCTCTATCAGAGGTAAATTACACAAGAAATAATTTTCTTACTATTTTCAAAAACTTAGCACCCAAAAATGCGCGCCTTTTATATATGTTCTTTAAACGAGTTATTAAGATTAGGAATTTCATATCAGAATATTAATTTTAAATAATTAAGCAATGTTTATATCATTATTGTCAAAACCTTTATGTAAAAACAAGTTATGATTGTGTGTTGTGTGCCAAACAATCAATAAAGTACTACTACTACTACTGCTACTACTAGTGAAACTAATACCCCGCTATATTGGGGGTTTACCCCCATATAGGGGAAATCTAAATATTTGATTAGGACGTTGGAATTCATCCCTACGGAGTAAAAGAATATGGCCAATTTAAATATGGACAGCACTATAAAGTGAAACTAATACCCCGCTATAGAGGGGGTTTACCCCCACATCGGGGGAATGTAAATATTTGATTTGGATGTTGAAATTCATATCTACAGGGTAAAAGATTATGGCGAATTCAAATATGGACACCACTATAAAGTGAAACTAATACCCCGCTATATAGGGGGTTTACCCCCATATCGGGGAAATGTAAATATTGGATTTGGATGTTTGGATGATTCGCTATGTTCGTTTACGCCGTATGGATGACTTTCAACATCCATATCCAATACTTACATTTCCCCGATATGGGGGTAAACCCCCTATATAGCGGGGTATTAATTTCACTTTATAGTGGTGCCCATATTTGAATTCGCCATATTTTTTTACCCCGTAAGGTTGAATTTCAACGTCCAAATCCAATATTTACATTTCCTTGATATGGGGATAAACCCCCTATATTGTGGGGTATTATTTTCAAACCATAGCGGTGTCCATATTTAAATTCGTGATATTCGTTTACTCCGTTATGATGAATTTCAACATCGAAATCCAATATTTACAATTTTCCGATTTGGGGGTAAACCCTCTATACAGCAGGGTATTGTTTTCACACTATAGCGGTGTCCATATTTAAATTCACCATATTTTTTTACCCCTAAAAAATGATTACCAACAACCAAATCCAATATTTACTTTTCCCCGATATGGGGGTAAACCCCCATATAGTGGGGTATTATTTTCCACTATAGCGGTGTGCATATTTAAATTCGCCATGTTCATTTACCCCGTAGGTATGAGTACCAATTTTTAATTCTGACATTTTCAAATTTTTGTCTGCTAAGTGTGTACATGACCAGATGTCGTTTTTGTGGAATTCGGGTGATTCGTGTCATTGAAGTGGTTTAGTAATATTGACTGGCTATCTGGAATGCTTTTATTTGATATGCTCATTAAAAATAGAAGGAATGACTTAAAAAATTCGAATTTTTTTTAAATGTAGAGAATGTTTCAGGCTTTTATTGATAAGGCTAACTCATTTGAAAACAATTTAGCCAATGGTTTAAATTCCTCTGGAAGGTCACAAATGTCTGGTGGCTATGGGAAAAAGTAAAATTAAGTTTTTAAAATTAGCACAAAAAATTTTCAAACATAACTCATCGCAGTGAATTAAATCGTAATAAACCACTTTTTAGAAACTAATAAACGAAGAGGCATCAATGCAACAACTATTTGGGTAGAAAAACTACGATTTAGACTTTTTGCCCATTGACATTGGTTAAATTTTTATAAGCTTATGGAGTCATTATCACATTAAAAGTCACGTGAGACAATAATACCTTTGTTGGTGCTCCTGATATTCAGCGCCAAACATTTATAAAATAAATTTCCGTTTCTATCTGTAGTATATAATTCCAAAGTCAATGGTTCAAAATTAACTCGAAACGCGTAAGTAATAAAAGCTTTGCTTTTTATAATATTTAAATATGCTTATAGTAACTTGTGACATTTTCTTACATTAGCAAGAACAAATTATATCTTCATGCTCCTCTAAATATGGTTAAATAGTAATCAAAATCAATTCCAATTGCAGTTGTGGCATAGAGTGGTGGAAAATACTTCACATGGTCACAACATTGGATGACATTGGTTAAACTTTTATAAGCTTATGGAGTCATTATCACATTAAAAGTCACGTCAGACAATGATACCTTTGTTGGTGCTCCTGATATTCAGCGCCAAACATTTATAAAATAAATTTCCGTTTCTATCTGTAGTATATAATTCCAAAAGTCAATGGTTCAAAATTAACTCGAAACGCGTAAGTAATAAAAGCTTTGCTATTTATAATATTTAAAAATGCTTATAGTAACTTGTGACATTTTCTTATAATAACAAGAACAAATTAAATTTTCATGCTCCTATAAATAATGTTAAATAATTGGGAAAATCAATTTTAATTGCAGTTGTGGTGTGGAGTGTTGAAGAATACTTTACATGATTACAACATTCGATGACAATGGTTATATTTTTATAAGCGCATAAAGTCATTATCACATTAAAAGTCACGTCAGACAATAATACCTTTGTTGGTGCTCCTGATATTCAGCGCCAAACATTTATAAAATAAATTTCCGTTTCTATCTGTAGTATATAATTCCAAAGTCAATGGTTCAAAATTAACTCGAAACGCGTAAGTAATAAAAGCTTTGCTTTTTATAATATTTAAATATGCTTATAGTAACTTGTGACATTTTCTTACATTAGCAAGAACAAATTATATCTTCATGCTCCTCTAAATATGGTTAAATAGTAATCAAAATCAATTCCAATTGCAGTTGTGGCATAGAGTGTTGGAAAATACTTCACATGGTCACAACATTGGATGACATTGGTTAAACTTTTATAAGCTTATGGAGTCATTATCACATTAAAAGTCACGTCAGACAATGATACCTTTGTTGGTGCTCCTGATATTCAGCGCCAAACATTTATAAAATAAATTTCCGTTTCTATCTGTAGTATATAACTCCAAAAGTCAATGGTTCAAAATTAACTCGAAACGCGTAATTAATAAAAGCTTTGCTTTTTATATTATTTAAAAATGCTTATAGTAACTTGTGACATTTTCTTACATTAGCAAGAACAAATTATATCTTCATGCTCCTCTAAATATGGTTATATATTTCCGTTTCTATCTGTAGTCTATAATGCTAAGGCGGTTTTTTAAAAATTTTACTCCAACTCTTGATTCTCTTATCATTTTATAATAAGAATAGAATACAGGAAGTCTTGATTAGAAAATAGTCACAATCACAGTTTAGGAGTCGGGGGTTTTAGTGTGGGAGTCAAAATATCTATGACAGCGATCACACCGTCCCATTAGATGACATCGACACTTAACCTTGAAATCATTTTTGAAATTCATGTAAAATTATTATTCATTATTCTAATCTTATTACTTCATAATAAGATTATCAATAGTCGGATTCAAATTTTTTGAAAATCAACTTAGGTTTAGCTACTGTATTTCATTTTAATTTAAAATCCCTCCCCTTCATAAAACTGTACACTGTAGATCTTGTATTTGTAGGATAAATTTTCCGTATTTAAAGATATATTACATGTAAAGTATACAGCAGAAAATTTACATTATGAGATATCTGTAACCATTACATTTCTAAGGTAATTTCCATTTATCGTTGTTTTACGTAGAAAGGGTCTGTCCGTCCGTTCCGTCCTGGTGAATAATCACTTTTACAGGAGCTTTACAACTCGGAAAAACGGAAAATATATCCTGAAAATTCATTACAAAAGGTATTAATTCGTTGTATCATCATACTTTGATTTGATGTGCCAAAGTGGTTGTTGAGGTGATAATGGAATGAGCTGCTAAATTCCAAATCCGATAATACGAAACTATATTGAACAAATTTAAATTTCTGTTTTTTGAAACTTTCCAGGAACTCGGTTTATATTAAGTAGGTAGATGGATTATATACCTTTACTAAAAATAATTTAAAAATTTTATGTCATATCTTTCCATTTAATATGCAAAGATATTAAACGTTCAACGATCCATTCTTGGTTTTTGAAGAGAACTCGACAGGTTGGTCAAATTCAATAACAGTAGTCAGTAAAGTAATAGCACTGACATCAATTTAACAAATAAAATTAATATTCCTGTAACCTATTTTCGATAGTGTTATTTCTAAAACTGTGTTACCTTCAGTGGATCACTATTTACTGAAATACAATTTTCTGAGATAAGTTCACGCTCACTTTCACGACGGTTTGTCATGTAAATAATCAGTTTGCATTAGTAAATGGAAAGGCACGTATCTAGAAATTTGTTCAAGGGGGGCGGAAGCAAAAATTATATCAAAAATAAAAGTAATTCGCGCGTAGCGCGAAAAAATTTTGCAGTTTTAGGCCATTTTTGAGAAAAAAATTCTCTTTTTCTCAGATTTAGGGGGGGCGCTGCGCCCTCCCCCCGCCCCCCTACTAAATACGTGCTTGATTGGAAATAATTTTTTTAGTTTTCAAATGGCCTATTTCGTCTGAACAAGCGTTATACACAAAAATTGCTAAAACTTGCTTCTGCTACAGGAATAGATGGGGTAATGTTTATGTAGTAGTTGGTGTCAGAATAATGGGCTTGTATTTTCTAGAAACAAGAATGTTGTATATTTTAAAAGGACTAAAACAAATTGGATTTTTTTTCTAAACCACCCAAATAACGTGATACCATATTTTGTTAAAGAAATACCTTAATTCTATGTGTTAGCGGCAATAAGTGAATTCAGGCATTAGGCCTAATGCCTAGGCATTAAGCTTAATGCCTAAAAATGGCCGGCATTATCCTAAAGACTAGTCTTTAAGCTTAAAGCCTAGGCATTACGACTAATGCCTGAATTTTGCTCGGCATTAGGCTTAATTCCTGGTGTTATTGCCTGGTTTGGATGGAAATGACAGTAAACAACAAAAACTTAAGTCTAATGCACACTTTCGATGTGTATTCATGTAAAATATAAATGTATAAAATGTGCATCTTGGTAGGTAATACTAATATGTACATGTAGAGCATGAAAATGATTGAAAGAAAATCATCACCAAAGAAATTGAACTCACTTATTTTTATTTTTGAAAATTTAATTATAAAATCTTGTCAGAAGAATAATGAGAGAAAAAAAGTTTTTAATGAGATCGGGTATAAAGTGTGAACAATGTCACCTACAGAGAACAAGAGTTTCCAAATCAACTGTGGTGAAACCAAATGTATAAATCTTTTATGCATTGCCTGGTCGCAATGAATAAAATGCATTTTTTCGTAATGCATTCGTTCCACCCATTGTACCGTGACCGCTAACAAGTGTGTGGGCCTTAAAATGTCATATAAATCTTCCGTAGCAGAAATATCTGTATTGTCCATGCTATATAACAAAGTAGTCACTTCACCAGTAACATGATCTTTGAATTCAACAACTTTAAAATTCTTGACATTGAAATAGGTTGTATCTTTCTTTTCTGTGCCTGGTTTCAATAAAAACTATTTGTGCCGATTCCAGCAAATTTAAGCTTTCAGGTGATGACTGATAAATTTGGTTTTCCATTTAATAAAATAAAGCAGAAAATTCTCTACAAAATAAAAAAAAACTCAAAATTTTAAACCCATTCCTACTATTTTTAAAAATTCATTGAAACTGAGACAATTATTTTATGCTTTCATAAAATAAAATAGAAATAAATTCAGTAAGTAACCGAAAGCCAGCATTGTAGAACATCTGACAATTCAAACTTTTATGAAAATTAGTACCACCTTTCGTATGCAGCTTAGAAACCATTTCCAACCACATAAAAATCATTTCCAAACACTAGGAAATCATTTCCAAACACTTGGAAATCATTTCCAAATACTTGGAAACCATTTGCAAACATTTGGAAACCATTTCCGAACATTTGGAAACCATTTCCAAACACTTGTAAACCATTTCCAAGCACTTGGAAAGGTTTCTAAACACACCCAAGTGGGTGTGTTTAGTAGGAGGGGCAACCACACCCACTTGGTAAATACAGTTGTATTTTACTACCAATTTGGATTTTGAAGTTTCAAAACTAGCTGATTTCGAATAAATTGGACATTTTAACGAAATTTGAAAACTGGGTGGAGCGACTCCACCCATTTTCTAATATTTACACAATTAAGCTGTCAAATTCTATTTTGACGTTGTGGAACATGCTGATTTCGAATAAATTAGTCAATTTAACCAAATCTGAGAAGTAGGTGGGGCCAGCCTACCTATTTTCTAATATTTATACAATTAAGTTGTCAAATTTTATTTTAAGCTTTCGAAACATGGAAATTTCGAATAAATTAGTCATTTTAACGACACTTGAAAACTGGGTGGAGCGACTCCACCCATTTTCTAATATCTACACAATTGAGCTGTCAAATTCTATTTTGAGGTTTTGGAACATGCTGATTTCGAATAAATTAGTCAATTTAACCAAATCTGAGAAGTGTCTCCATGTTTCGAAATCTGAAAATAAAATTTGATAACTTAAATGTATGAATATTAGAAAATAGATAGGCTGCCCCCACACACTTCTCAGATTTTGTTAAATTTTCTAATTTATTCGAAATCAGCATGTTCCACAACCTCAAAATAGAATTTGGCAGTCTAATTGTATAGATATTAAAAACCTACAGCAAGCCGTAACAGAAGCTCGCCTGAGTAAAGTTTACCGTGTACACATTTTGGTAGCGAAAAGTACTAGCACGTTACACAAAACCGAGCTTACGGAATTTGATCAAACTTTCAGAATTGAGACTTTATATATGTATCTACGACATATGAAAAATTCAGACATTGATATTATAAGGAAACGAAGCTATATCATTTGATAAAATCAAAATTGATGATTGTTGACCACGAAAATCAGTCGAAAATCAAAATTGATTAATGTTGACAATGAAAATCAACCGAAAATCAAAGTACATTAATGTTGACTATAAAAATCAATAGAAAATCAAAGTACATTAATGTTGACTATGAAAATCAACAGAAAATCAAAGCACATTAATGTTGACTATGAAAATCAACAGAAAATCAAAGTACATTAATGTTGACCATAAAAATCAACAGAAAATCAAAGTACATTAATGTTGACCATAAAAATCAACAGAAAATCAAATTACATTAATATTGACTATAAAATCCACAGAAAATCAAAATTGATTAATGCTGACTATGAAAATCCACAGAAAATTAAAATTGATTAATGTTGATTAAGAAAATCAACAGAAAATCAAAATTGATTAATGTTGACTATGAAAATCAACAGAAAATCAAAGCACATTAATGTTGACTATGAAAATCAACAGAAAATCAAAGCACATTAATGTTGACTATGAAAAGCAACAGAAAATCAATGCACATTAATGTTGTCTATGAAAATCAACAGATATTCAACAGACAGTACGGTTCTATAAGCTGCCTTATTCAGGCGAGCTAAAAATGGGTGGAGTCGGCACACCCAGTTTCAAATTTCGTTAAAATGACTAAGTTATTCGAAATTTCTATGTTTCGAAAGCTTAAAATAAAATTTGACAACTTAATTGTATAAATATTAGAAAATAGGTAGGCTGGCCCCACCCACTTCTCAGATTTGGTTTAATTGACTAATTTATTCGAAATCAGCATGTTCCACAACGTCAAAATAGAATTTGACAGCTTAATTGTGTAAATATTAGAAAATGGGGGGAGTCGCTCCACCCAGTTTTCAAATTTCGTTAAAATGTCCAATTTATTCGAAATTTCCATGTTTCGAAAGCTTAAAATAAAATTTGACAACTTAATTGTATAAATATTGGAAAATAGGTAGGCTGGTCCCACCCACTTCTCAGACTTGGTTTAATTGACTAATTTATTCGAAATCAGCATGTTCCACAACGTCAAACTAGAATTTGACAGCTTAATTGTATAGATATTAGAAAATGGGTGGAGTCGCTCCACCCAGTTTTCAAGTGTCGTTAAAATGACTAATTTATTCGAAATTTCCATGTTTCGAAAGCTTAAAATAAAATTTGACAACTTAATTGTATAAATATTAGAAAATAGGTAGGCTGGCCCCACCCACTTCTCAGATTTGAGTAAATTGACTAATTTATTCGAAATCAGCATGTTCCACAACGTCAAACTAGAATTTGACAGCTTAATTGTATAAATATTAGAAAATGGGTGGAGTCGCTCCACCCAGTTTTCAAGTGTCGTTAAAATGACTAATTTATTCAAAATTTCCATGTTTCGAAAGCTTAAAATAAAATTTGACAACTTAATTGTATAAATATTAGAAAATAGGTAGGCTGGCCCCACCTACTTCTCAGATTTGGTTAAATTGACTAATTTATTCGAAATCAGCATGTTCCACAACGTCAAAATAGAATTTGACAGCTTAATTCTGTAAATATTAGAAAATGGGTGGAGTCGCTCCACCCAGTTTTCAAATTTCGTTAAAATGTCCAATTTATTCGAAATCAGCTAGTTTTGAAACTTCAAAATCCAAATTGGTAGTAAAATACAACTGTATTTACCAAGTGGGTGTGGTTGCCCCTCCCAATAAACACACCCACTTGCCTGTTTAGAAATGTTTTCTAAGTGCTTGGAAATGGTCTCCAACTCAATGGAAGTAGTTGGAAAAACTTCGGACAATCATGTGTAGGACGTTTACATAACTATCAGTTTCATAAACGTCTAAAATACTGAGAGGTTAGATTGATGTGGTTGCCTTGTATTCCTCTTTACTCAATATCATAGTTTTCACCTTAAGGTTCTAAGTTGCTGGAATCGGCACATTTAATGTCCTCAATATTCGTCTAACTAAAACATTTGGATTTTCGCATGTTATACTATTTTTTCCAATCATTTTCATGTTCTACTAGGATTACCTACCAATATTTTACATGAATAGACATCGAAAGTGTGTATTAGACTTAAGTTTTTGTTGTTTACTGTCATTTCCATCCAAATCAGGCAATAAGACCAGGAATTAAGCCTAATGCCGAGCAAAATTCAGGCATTAGTCTTAATGCCTAGGCTTTAAGCTTAAAGACTAGTCTTTAGGCCTAATGCCGGGCATTTTTAGGCATTAAGCTTAATGCCTGAATTCACTTATTGCCGCTAACATATGTATAAGCTGGTACCAAAATATTAATGGATTAAGATTTTAATGGATTTTTCAAATTAGATCATAAATCCATTTAAAATGTATTAGATTAGTAAAATGTCAATATTGATGGGAGGATTTACTTATGTTTTTCAAAAGTAATGCTACTTTTACCCCGTAGCGTATCCTGTCTGCTAAACTGTTGCCAGACTTAAACCGCTTTCTTTTTTCTCCCCACTGTCCTGATTTAGCTCCTCACCTTCTAACCTAAAATAATGCGTTTTTACCAATATTTAATATAGTCATTGTGACTGGAAAAGAAGTAAATATAGTATCGATACGAAAACAATCCGAAAAGACAAAAATGCATATAATCGATAGTTTGATAATTATTTCCTTATTTTCTACGGTTTTGCTAAGCAGATATAAATAATTTATAATGCTAAAATGTAGAAATGAAGGATAAACTTTTTTACATGATTAAGTTATAAGTAAATATTTGTTTTACGTAATTATTCCAAGGTTTATTACTAACTTTTGTACATATTTGAAAATTTGTTCCCAGAATTTGAGCGTTTTATCCGACTGATCACTGTGATTAATATACATAATGATTGCTTAATTGAATGTAGCCCAATAATGACCAAGAATACTAAATTGTATATTAAGCTTTTCTTATGCCACAATATCTCCAATACAAAAACTATTGTTGATAGAGTAATAAGCAAACCAAAAATATAAAAAATTGTGTGAATTTTCATACGAAGATTTATACTCCTCGGCCTTGATTCCTCAAATTTTATTTTACTTATGTCTTTATTGAATGTAAGATGGCTTTTATATGAAACATGATCTTCCCAAACTTGAATAAATCCACCTTGTATGAGTAGTTGGAGAAAATCGAAATAAAGTTGCCGAAAACTACCCTCAAATACCCAAGAAATGGGAACAATTTCTGCGCTTTCCTTGGTCGCCAAACATATTGCATTTGGGACAATTTCACGCATGTGTTTGTGCACAAGTAGTTGAACGAAATTTTGTCGGCAGAGATATATAGATTTTAGCGTAGTGTCTCCCAACAGCTGCGTAGTTAATGCTTCAATTGACAAATTTTGGTTGATTTTCGTTTTTGTTTCCTCTTTTCCCATATTGTAAATCAAAATGCTGGAATTTAAGAGCTTATATTTCTTCAAAAAGCTGTCACTAGTTGTTCGCTTTAATCCTGTTTTGTCAATCACGTCAAGCAACTTGTAATTATTTTTAATTAGTTCTTCAAAATTGGAAAAAACTTTCTTTTCAGGAGGTGCAATGACTTCACTCGTTATGTACGTTTCATATTGACACTTTAACATAAAAGCCATAACCATAATATTCAAACATAGAAAAGTTTTCTTATTTATAATAGGAAGCTGGCCTACAATGATGACTACAGTTGAAATAAAAACCAATTCTATCCTTTCATATCTGGACTTAGGGGACTTAATAGTTATTATAAAAAAGGAAAGAGTAATTAACGACAACATTAAAACCCAGCAATATTTATCAAATGTATTCCTGAAAAAAACAGTTAATGGAACTTCGAAATAAATATCTTTTGATATGCAATAAATGGGAAAATTCTTTAAGTATTCCGTAATAGGTCTTAATGTTCTCCATGTGTGAATGTAAACTTTCATATACCGACCTTCAAGATAAATATTGGGTTCATTTTCTTCTGACCACGATTTTTCGTTAATGTACAACACGGAAAAGTTGAAACGCATCGCCATTATTTCAGTAGCGATGTATTTTCCACTACAGGGACTTTTGAGTTTAAAAAAATCATACACAGGTGTAATACACTTCTTATTTGAAACTTTTTCTTCTTCCGTTGGATGCGTATCATAAGCAAAAACTAATTGTCCGTGCTGATTCCTGTTTAAGTTGTTCCACATTCCCTTCCATTCACATTCAGCAACATTTCCAATTTCCACCCACCACGAAATTGATTGTTCATAAAGCTGAACAAAGTACATAGAATAATTCGTTCGGGTTTCAATTACCATAAAAATTATCATTGGTAAAGAGTCATTTTGAAAATTTTGCTGAAACTGTGTTTGTTTATCATATCTGTAATATTTCTCGTGAGTTTTGTCCAAAATAATTATGAAGAGTGAGTTTCGACGATTCACTCCTAAACCGAAATATGGATAAAAGGAAGTTAAATCATTTTTTGGTTCTACGATAATATTAACGCTGCAAATATTGTTTGATAAATCTTTGGGACCGTCATATTCTTTTGTGGAAATATTTCTTTTGTACTCAAATAATAAAACAGTCCACGGTTGTCCGTTTTGATTTGCCACCAGAAAGTCTTCTTCCCATGTTGAATTTTCAAGTGCAACCAAATTAAAATCACAATGTTGATAGAATGATAAATTCTTAATGCTTGTCACACACAAAAATATCCTTAAAATCCAAAATAGTGTAAGGAAAACTTGTTTACTTTTGTTGATGTTCATTGTCTTGTAGTAGAAGAGTTTTTAAAACGATATTGATGCCATGATAATAATACCTTAATTTTAGGAGAAGCAAATCTTAAAGATTGCCAAAGAGGTCTAGAACAATCCAGGTGAGAAAAAGATAGTACAGTCAATAATCTGCTACGAGTGGTAAACGAAAGAGTGACAGTATATTGAATATTAACAATTTTAAAAAAATTTCATCCTTTAATGTAATTAAATTGCTATCTATCCGTTTACTTAAAAAAAAGAATTTATTTAGGTCGGGGAGACTGGGTATAGTGTACGAATGGGTATAGTGTACGAAGTTAAGAATTTTCATAGAACCCTTGACCTTTTATGGTCGGTAAAATTTTCAAAATTTGAAGAATGCTTTTGAGGACATGTTAACAAAAAGTTGCTAAATTCGGATCCATACTACGTACTGCCCCAATCTCCCCTACAAGTATTTCTTTTTTTACAACAAATAAGACAATTGGATGCTTACTATCTTTATGAAACAAATGCCTCTTTGTTCAAATTGGAAAGTTATTTTGTTTGGCACTTCTGTTTTAATGTTCAATATAATACATTTATGAATGTACATTGAGGTAGTTACTCACGTGGTTGTTCTTCTAGATAAATAAATTGGTTTATATCATCAATTCTTGAGAGTATACCTGAAGTGTACTCGGACTCTCGGACAATTAAGGTAAGCTGTTTGTCAAACTCTTATACAAATAATAACCATTCGTTCTGCAAAAATCGCACATAAAAAGAGTTAAAATGTAACAGTTCTTGGAACACAATTAACACAAATTGCTTAAATTTATTGGTCACCATCGGAGTTAGAAGTCGTCATTTATTCATACTATAGTAGAAGATAAGTGGAAAGTGGATATGATATATTATGATGCTTACAACGGCTTATAGTAGGTTAATTTATTCATTGTGATTCACTTCCATCGAAATGAGAGTTTTTCGTAATCACATTAGAGCAATTACTTGGCATTTATCAAGTTTAGAGCTATTAATATTCATATACACATCGTTGGAGAGTTTGACCAATAAATGATGCACAAAAAATGTTATATATATATAGTAAAAACACAAAAAATAATAGTTATATGTATTATATGTAGTAAAAACACTAGAAAAAAATCGTTCCTTATTCTTACTTTGTATTTCCTGGAACTTGGCTACAACTGGCTGAATTATTGGATGCAACAAAATATTCGATTAAGATCATTTAGAAATTGTATAATGGAATCCATAGATGTTTTAAAATAAAATTACATAAAATGAAAGTCGGACATATTAACTAATATTATTTTAAGTTTTGAGCTGTTCTCAGAAAACCGTGAGTGCAGGTAGACTTTGAATGTTCCACGTACATTGATACTGTCAAGAGTCAAATAACCAAAGAGTGAGACAGTCAATGTAATCAACTGGAGTGGAGTCTGAAGTCTGAAATGTGGTTGTTGGAAGGGAAATTAGAATTTATTGGAAGAGAAAAGGCAGGATTCTTGATATGTGAAAAAAAGGAAGCTCCGAGAGGTAGTACAACATCATATCACGATTTCTGAAGATTCGTCCTGAGCACGAGCCATCAGATCTCGACTCTCGAATAGGAACTTAAGACTAATGCAAATAATGCATACCTACTATGTAAATGGTGGATGAACACAATATCAAAGACACTATTTCTGCATATTTTTAATTAAAAGTACTGAGCAAGAAAATTACAGTTTTTTATGGTGACTGAAGAGTAGATCTGGAATACTCAACAGGGTATTGATTGATTGATAGTGCATGTCATAAAGTTTTGTTCACGATTGTAACATTTAGTTTTACGACATTTACGGGTATTAGATTAGAGCTATTCTTTCCCATACATCACAAAACAAATTATTTTATATGACTTGAATGACAACCTTAATGACAAATATTGACGATGGTGAAAAAGCAAGGATATGATTTCCTGGTTGAAATAAGGAAGTAGTTGTGCAAATACCTATCAATGTTATTGTATTAATTAGGTCAGGTTAGGTTAAGCTGGTCGTGGTATTTCGTGGTAATAATTTCTAATACATTTAATATAACTGAGGAATATTTAAAAAGTACAAAAAAGTTTTGTAAAAAAATTGATAACGGTACCAAGTAATTCGGAATTGTTGACTTAAGTCTTAAAATCTGACTTCTAGTTGTGTTAAAGTACTAAGCAAACACTTCAATGCTAATACAATTACCTATTTTATTGATTCATCCTTTACTGTTTATAACGATTCGTTTTTATCTGTTTTACATTGTCAAGCATAATACTTGGTTTGACAAGCCCAATTTCCTAAACTTATAGAGTTTTAAAATTTATTTTACCTTGTTATTTATTATAATTTTTTTAAAGTTTGGGCTTGTATCATTTTCGGCTGAATACTTGCTAAACTATAGAGCTTATAAAACTCACTATAAAACTTGACCATGGTCTTGTTCACATAAATGCTATCAACAGTGCTGAGTAGTCAAGGCCTATTGGTCTATAATAATAATAATATACTATTTTATCGGTAAGATAACCGCCCTTCGCCAAAGTTAATAATATTGACATTTATGTATTATCTTAGTACGGCAAATCAAGATGGATTAAATAATTTGTGCTTTACCAGGTAGTCCGTAAATATTAAAATTATTGGGAAGCAAGTGAGTTTAACTCAGTTGGCATTTAAATAACATTGTATAAAGAACTCTGTTATAAATATTTCAATTTGTCAGTCACGACATCGTTTAGGAGTATGATTTAATAATAATTTATATCTTTTAATCCAATGCTAAGGTATGGTAATCATTATCATACATTGAAGGACAAATTCAAACATTTTAGACATAGCGAAACTAATAACAAGTTATATATAATATAATAATATTTACTTTCATATAATATAGGATTTATTACCAGCATTATATAACATATCACCGGCCTTCATCATAGTTTTAAATATAATTTATAATAACGCAAAAACATAGTTAAGGCTTGAAATTTGTTTATAATTAGGTATAATTTTACTAACGTCAACTAAATCTCAGGCATATATATACAAACATGGCTGTACACATAATATAGTAGTCCCTCAGCACCGAAACCCGTCAATATTACTAACAATGGATTAAAACAAAACTTTGGGCTACCTCTTTGGATTTTTTTACTCTCTCACAGTGACTTATTTTGAGTGGCAATGATTTTTGATGATAATAGTTTAATTTGATTTAGTTTGAGTAGCTATATCTTTGGTTGTGTCAATACAAATAACGTTTTTTTACTCCGATAATTTGGTAGTTTGAAGTGTTATTGACAAAACCATATTCATTGTATGAGTCATTATGACTTCCAAGTAAGTGAAGGTTGTTGACCTCTGGGTGATAAAAAATGAACCGGTATCAAATCGCATCATTCGGCAGCTTCTAACAGCCCTCCGTACGATCCGATTTTACTCTAGTTCGTTCTTGAATAAATTCAAGGGATTTAGTGTTTACGGTCATGGCTGTAACGAGCAATATTTCAAAAAGAAAGACGGTGGCAGCCATCACGGGACAGGCGATGGCGATATATTCATACAAGGGCATGAATCTGTACATTGTTACAGTACCAAAATTTAGTACGATATTTAGTAACCCAACAACGAAAAAAGTTAGTGGTCCTAACCAGTACACTAGAGAATAATTTACATCAAGATTTAAAGTCCTTAAGGCTCTATAGACATACAGTGCAGCTAAGAGATGTTTTACGGCTTAAATATTTGTATCCATAAACATGCTAATGCTAATACAAAAACATAGCAAAATATACCAACGATGAAAAATGACGCCCAAATGGATAATTTAATATTACTTTTGATTAAAGAAACGTTTTAGTGCGGGGACACTAATTGAAGGTTTGTGAGTCAAATTTTCCAAAAACATAAAAAATGTGTGTAAAGAATTAAGTATATCTGAACAGGCCATTGTACAAACTGAACCATGATACTAAAAATAAGCGGGAATTTTTTTAGTGAATGGAAAAAATTATTTCGTTACGTGTTAGTTATCATCTGAGTTTATTTAAAAAACTACAGGACACAGGAATATATTAGGCAGGTATTTAATAAAAGCTGAATAGATGTAAGCTAGTTTTTACCGATAGTAAAATTTATGCTAATTTACAGTTGGGGCGATCCACCTGCCCCACTCTGCAACCTTTTCTTTTTAGACTAGCTTCTCACAACAGTTCAACGTATACCCATTATAGATATTCCATATATTTCACACATTTAGTTAAACAAAGTAATCTGTGCATGATAAATACGACTGCAAGATTAGATAAAAGCAAATATTTCCTGTTGTACTACATCATTTACAGTTCGACCCATTGCGGAGAGCGAACTGAAGAAGTAAAGAGTATTATCATGGCTAAATCAAGCGCCAAATACGAATTAAACAATGGCCAAAGAAATAAAAAATAATTTAGTTTTCCTCATAGAGAGTTTAACTAATTTACCAACGGTTTTGACCCATTGTGTGCAAGATGACATCATTACAAAATACGATCAAGAAGAAATTGTAAGTAAATTTTTTATTTATTTTAAACAGAATAAGAACTTAATTGAGTTGATGTTGCACATTATATAATAAATATGAGATATTAGCAGCCGTTTGTTAAAGTCTCGGCGGCTCATGCACTTTAGTGGTAGTAGTATGCATGTGTTAACGGTAATAAGTAAATTCAGGCATTAAGCTTAATGCCTAGGCAATAAGTAAAATTTTAGAAAAATTCTAGGTTTTGGTATTTGAAATTTACAAGACCATTTATATAGTCCAAATATATTCTTTTTCCTAAATAAAGACATTGTAACGAGTTCAAGATGCCGCATATGAATAGTGTGCTACTAAGACTTAAGAAGTTGTAGTGGTTTTTATGCAAAAGTCTTAAGGTCTATAACTCGGTCCTTATTCATGACACAGTAAACATCTTTACCTTTTTGGACTTCTAAAAATGTCCTAATGAAATAATGGTATATGAATGTTCTTTCAAATTTGAAGCATGAAAAACTAAAATGTTTAAAAATTACACTTAATGCTTAGAGGCATTAAGCTTATTGCCTGAATTTACTTTTTGCCGTTAACATATGTATTTATGGATTAATTGGCAAGAATTCATAATCATATCACATTAAAAAACATTTCATTGCCAAGATTGGATTTAAGTGTTTACTAAATAATATTAATAATTTTAATTAATAAGTAGATATAAAATTTCTTGTCCCTATATCTGGTTTTCAAAACATAAAATTTAGTTGCAATTACAGGCAAACATTGAATAGAACGAGGTGGTTTTTTTATTTAAAGTGTGTTTGATGTGTGGAACTATGTACTTATGTCTAAAACTTCTATAACGTGGAAAAATATCTTCTATGTCTTGAGTTTAATAATAATTTTATTACTGTCTCAAAATGAGATTGCCTTTAAGACACAGTAAAATAATTCAAATTGAATTTACAAAAATAAAAGGTTAAAACTATTATGTTTAGAAATGAATAACTTGACATATCGCAATTTTCATAGTTACCGAATCTCTTAACCAATACGACTTTGTCCATACGACCAAGTGTGTGAGTGTGAGTGACCATTCTAAATCGTTATATCGTATCGTAATTTAGAATTTCTCCGTACCTATTTGCGGTTTGATTAGGTTATACATCCCTTGCCTATATGACCTCATGATTGCGATATTTTTAATGTTCCAGTTTAGTAAGCCGTTTCTTAACCTGTGGAACTTAACTTATGTTGACTCAATAGAATTTTAAGGCCGTAGTCAAATTTCAAATCATACAATAGCAATTTTGGCTTGATTATTGCAGATGGCCGGTGGAACTTCTTATGACAAAAACAGTCGGTTTTTTTACGCCTTGATGAATAGACCCTGGGAAAGAATAAAAACTAGCATTATTGCAATTTTACGACAAACATCAAATGCACATTGCGCTGAAAGAATAGAAAATGTAGAAACTCCTCCCTCCAAAAAGCTCAAAGTGGCTCCCGAAATGCATTCCCCTAATCAGATATCAAATTCAGAAGGACATAAAACTACAACAATTCTTGATTCTATTGGTAAATGGTGGCCAGACGTAAAGCGACTTCCAATTGCATTTTTGGAAAGAAAAGAAAAAGAAAACAAATTGGTTGACATATTAAAAACATATTTGAAAAACAGTAAAAACAGATCGACAGTTATCAATCAAGGAGCCACCGTCTCAGGTATGGGAGGTATTGGAAAGACGACGACTGCAATATGGTTTGCTATTCATTTCCAAGATTTGTATGACCACATCATTTGGATAGACAGCGGCAAAGAAAGTCTTTTAGCATCATTTACTGAATTGGCTAAAGATTTAATGGTTGATCCGACTCTCAGATTGAACTCAATAGCAAAAAAATTTTTACCAAATTGAAGGACGCCAGATGTCTTTTTATTTTTGACAATGCAGAATGTTATCAAGGCCACCAAGGAATACGAGATGTTCTTCCCAAACACTACAACTTCCACACGATAATTACATCGAGAACTAGGGAATGGGGAAGTGAGTTGGGAGATGGAAAGATTCCAGAGTTGCATCTCAATGCTTTTCCGAAAAGAGACAGCGTTGAATTCTTGAAGAAGAATTTGAAAGATAAATCATACACAGAAGATCAATTGAAAAGATTGGGAAAATTACTAGGGAATCTTCCGTTAGCCCTGCAAATTGCGGTCACTACCATAAATGTCAACTTAATGACGATGGACAAATATATTGAAGGAATAATCCAAACCGAGCACATTTTCAGCCAGAAATTTGATGGATACAAAACGACAATCTACAAAACAATGAAAATATCTCTGGACAGCATCAAAAACCATGAAGAGGATACCAAACAAAATGCTTCCAAAATTTTAAATACTTTAGGTTACATCAAGCCTGACTTTGTTGACTTCAAATTATTTCAAGCCATTGAAAACTTGTCAGAATTTGAAACAAAAGTTGCGATAAAATTGCTTGAAAAATACTCCTTGGTGACAACTAGTACCAATATCTACGATGGTAATACTAAATATTGCAGTATTCATCGATTACTGCAACAAGTAATACGTCATAACGGGAAAGCAAATGCGCAAATAACCTTAACAAAAATTTTGAGTGTGGACGGTTTTTTTCATTACAAATTGCTTCCTATTATGTATGCAGACATAGAAACTCAAAGTTTGTTTCCAAAAATAAAAGCCCAGTTAGTCGATCAAGTAAATTTGGAGACATTTATGGCGCAAAGAAGATTCCGTGATGCAGTTGAAATATCCCGGATCATTAGAGACACTTTAAAGACTCCCATGGCTGACTACAACTATGGTGTCTGTCTTGAAAGGATGGGTGAGTTGACCGAAGCTGAATCCGTACTTAAAATAATTCACAACTATTTACCAGACGAGACCAAATTATCTCACAATACTAATGTTAAAAAATACTTATCGTTTAATGGCCAACTGGAAATGGAACAAGTTAGAGTGGATCCTAACGTTGACGAAAATGGACTTTGGAACTTGTCAGTACAAATCGAACCTGATTTAGTGAGGGGTTTGTTGTTCTTAGTTTACAAAAGACTGAAAATGGATGACGCAGCTCATGAAATTATCAAACACGGTTGTCATTTGATAACTGTCACAACTTCCCACTCTTTGGAATATGTAATGCAACTTTTGAAGAGCCCCCTAATCAGTAATTATCTTCTAGAAAATTTTCAAAAATTCATAGTCCTTAGAATTGGAAGTAGTTATGAAAAGAAAGTTTTTCTCGAAAGATGCAGCGTCAGTAAATATTTTCCAAATGATGTAGAGCAATTGAGTTTAGATAGTGTTGATATGCTAGATGGTGAAGGACATTTGGTCAAGAACTTTGATATAAGTACTTCTATTTCAAACAAACTGAGAAGTATAATAATAAAATGTGACAAATCCACCAAATTTTCAATTAATATTGATAATCTTAACAATTGTCACTCTATCGTCTTAGAAAACTGTCAGGTGCTACTTCAAAAAGGCAGAAGAATAACTCCAAAGGAAATTGACTTACGGAGCGTTTCTTTCATTCAAAATGATAAAGAAAACATTTGTCTAACTGATTTCATTGACATTCAGCAAACAAAGAAAATGACTCTTCAAGGAAGAAACATGTCGATCAAATTAAACGAGTCGCTCAACATTAACAACATCTCTTTAAGCAAATTTAACATTCTAAGTTGGAATGATTTTAACTGCGAAGTCAAAGAATTCGCTATTTAT
Organism: Tomocerus qinae; assembly: GCA_020055645.1. Classification (NCBI taxonomy): domain Eukaryota; kingdom Metazoa; phylum Arthropoda; class Collembola; order Entomobryomorpha; family Tomoceridae; genus Tomocerus; species Tomocerus qinae. The sequence goes on along the minus strand of CM034546.1, from coordinate 11,486,502 downwards.
AACTCAGATATCCCTCTGCTAGACAAGACCATCACTATGCATGTAAAAAATAAACTTCGTCTAGAAAGCTGTACTGTTCACCTGATGTCACTTTTCTTTCTATCTTGGAGTGCAAATGAGATCGAACTTGATCACGTCATAATCAATATTGATGACTTTTGCATTGATAGAAAAATGGGAATATGCACACTTGTTGTGAAATTACGAAATGTCAAAGTTATTTGGGACCCTTTGTCAACCTGTAGGAAATGCAAAAAATCAGATTCAGTGTCCTGGGAATGTGTTGAAAAGATTGAAATCCCAATTAACAAAATCCTGGATTTGACAAAAATAAAAAGCCTGACAATCGAGAATAAAAAAGATACTGCGATGACGTTTGACTTAAACCAAACATTTTCAATTGACTGCTTGGAACTAGAAAGAACCAAGATTATAAATTGGAACACTTCGACAAGTAGTGTCAAATCACTAACATTGTCCAACGTTGACATTCGTGATGTTTTAAGTTCACAATTCACAGTCACAGAAACTTTAATTATGATTAACTCGATCACCGATGCAACCACCCTTGATAAAATTTTAGCGTTTACCAACAAAGTGGATCTCAAAGATACTGCCATTCACCTGGATTCTTATTTTAATGCAATTGACTCGTTTTCAAAGTTTCACTATATCAACGGTCGAACAAAAGAAGTTCAGTTTTGCAATATTACCTTCTACAAAGATGAAGAGAAGATTGAGAGCTTTCTTGTTAACGATTTACTAAATATATCAAAACTAAACATTTTGAGCCTATGGTCAACCGAAATTAGCAGTAGTTGCTTTACTTTGGACATGGATAACATTCCATTGTCTCTAGAAATTCTTTCGTTGTGGAATGTTACGGTAATTAATTGGGACCATGGAAGAGGACACGTCGATAAAATGTTTTTACTTGGATGTCCGTTTGCGAAAAGAAATGGAATAAAAATTAATTCCTTGGAGTTTTACGGATCCTCCATTGAACTTTCTTGCTTACCAGAAAATATTCGAAGAATTCACCTTAATGGTATTTGTGTTGTGACCTGCAAGAACCACATCTGGTTCGAAGATTTAAATTTTGTCATCCTTCAGCGTAATTCTTCTGAACTGAAATACTTCTCTCGTTGTCTTAATTTGACTAAAGTGGAATTCATGTACTCAGATGGTGACGAATTCTTTCTAGATTTACAATGGATACCAAAAAGTATAAAATCAATTAAACTGTTTCGGTTATTTTCTCTCTCTCTTCCTCCTCCACTGAATATCAAAGCCATAGGAAACTGTCGTTTGCAGTTGGAGACATTAATATTTGAAAATGTTCCCTTGTCGCAAGTTAAATCTGTATTACAAATGCTACAACCCGAAAATGTAAGGTATTATGGATATAGTATGATGTTAACTGCGACAAATGTTGATAACTTTATTACATTAATCAATTCCTTTAAATCTGTAGTCATTGGTCAATTAGAGTGGGAAAGTGATGACCATTGCCAAACTTGTCATCTTTCCAAATTTGTAGACAAAAGAGGTGAATGTTACACTTTTGAAAACCAAAGGGGAAAGGTACTGACGGACATTGAATTCAAAGAAGTTGTGACATTGTAACTTTTAACTTTCTAAGCGCTTTGACTAGCTGCTTAAATTTAACCCTCGGAAATGTATAGGAAATTCAGTTTTACTATCCAGAGAATTCATTAATGGCATTTTCGTAAATATTACATTTACAATTACTCGTAAGTAAAACTTAAATAGTTTTTACGGTAATGCCTAACATATGGTTTATGGTAATGCCTGAGATCATGAGATGGTTTACGATAATGCCTAAGATTGTTTACGATAATGCCTAAGATGGTATACGATAATGTCTAAGATGGTTTAAGATAATGTCAATAGTAGTTGAAAAAATGTATAGGGTAACGTGTGTAATTTTTAGTTATTTTGTTAAAGGAAAATTTTCATGTTTTGTGGACAGCCTGTACAATTTAATTTACGACTATGCCATTTCCGGAGCCATAGCTCTCTCCAGATTACCTAATCTGAATTTAGACACTAAATATGTACAGATTAAGTGAAAATTATGTGAATTATCCTTGATCAACCGCAGTTAGAAAGCACATTTATTATATTCTACTACACTCCGTCCTTAAGATATAGTCATGCAATAACATTTTGGAAAGTTTCGTGGTCATGAAAGACGTATTAATATAGTGACAATTCGTTTTGATTTAATCAGAAATGCCTAAATATTTACACTAAGAATTAAATTAATTGTATAACCAATAATAAAACTAAATATTTTGATTACAGTATACTTGTCAAAATAAAAGAAAGTTCCAATGTGGATTTTCATGCACCTAAATGATATAATTTCTTTTCTGTCAGCAGGATGATCTTTTGTAGTTGACCAACGACGTTTCAATTCTATACTTTCAAGATATAACTGAGCTCCAAATGGAAACATTAGTGACTCTAGAATAAAATCGCAAGTCGCCAATATAGGCATAACTAGATACAGTGGCATTTGAAAAACATGATACATTTTTATAGTAGCATAATTGCAAAATATATTGACTAGTAGTGAAGTTGCCACCAGCAAAGGACCCACATAGATTAGAAATTCATTCATTACATCGTTTAACAAAAGTTGACTCCGAAAATATTTCTTTAATGCTGTGAATTGGACTCCAATAGAAGTGCGCAGTTTTCCTTTTGCTATTTTGGACTCCCTCAGAAATTTTACCCATTTAAGGGTGGAATTTAAATAGAAAAGATAAAATAAAATAAAAATTAGAGTTGAAAAATATGAAAATCGTGCAATTTCTAACAAACAAATCGATAATCCTATTTTGATTAAAATACTATTACTCTGATTGGGAAACACAAAATTCAAAAGAGGTGAAAAGGGATGTAGGTCTTTTACTGTTGCTATGCCAACCATGTTGATACCAGCAATGAAAAACGATGGAAACAAAAATTTCATAGTGAAACCAAAAGCGTCAAATGATTTCTTGATTTTGTATCCAGGCAGAGCTATATAAAATAGAAAAAAATCAGGAGTAAATAAATACAACTTTTATTAAATATGCAAATACTTAATCAGAATGTCAACAAAGCTATCATCAAATCAAACATTCACAATTAAATAGATTTGCATGAACAAATTATTCCAAATGTATTGATATTTTATTAAAATGTAAATAGAATATTTTTAAATTTTGGGGTGATAACTTACATCGTAAAATTTTGTCGTTGAAAAGTAACGCGTTTACAAAACATGTAAATGTATTCAACCCCAACATCATTATTCCAATACTAGCGACTGCTCCATAAATAATAAGTACAAGAGTCAAAAGAGTGAAGAAGAGCTGATTAGTATTCAGGGGCTTGTCCTTTGAAATGACTTGAAAATACAATATTGTGAAGAAATATATTATGTTTAATGTCATCCAAAATGTTTCCAAGTACCAGAAGTACAATCTGATTTTATTTCTTGTCAGATGCAGTCTGAAATTCTTGTGATCATAATCAAATGTTCCAAAACACATTTCTTTGCACAGTTTAAAATAAATATTAAAACAATCTCTAAAATTTTCAGTGCTCATTTTCACTAACGTAGCAGCGAAGAATTATGTTGTTAGGTATACACTTCGATCGAACTCTATCGACAATTTGCAATTTTGAGGAAATTGAAAATCAAATAATACTAATGAGAAAATAAATCTATTAAGGCTTGTAAATATTATGTTTGATTATTTAAAATAAATCTAGAAATAATATGTATTCTGGATGAGTATTAATTTGTCGTAAGAAATTTGGTAGACAAAAATTAATCCGCAATTGCTAAACCGATAAAACAACCCTACGGTACAGTAAGCTTGGAAACAGCCTGAATGATGTACTGCATAAAATTTATTGGGTTATTGGATAAACATGCAAAAGATAAAAGGACGAATCAGGTTAAAAATTAGAGATATGCTTCCTTAAATGATCAATGATGTCTAAGTTATTGCCACTTTGCTAAAAATGCTGATAGTTTTTATTTCTGCTCAACAAAAAAGACAAATAGAGGACGTTTTGCCAGCAGAGTCTCCAAACTATTATTGGTCAGATTGTATTTCTATCTGCGTATAAGCCTCTATGAAAAATCAGAAAGTAGGAAACAACACCGACAAAATCAATTGCTATTACAATATTCCATATGTTACGATTTAGCGAAAAATATCATTCATATAATAATGTATACTGTTATGAACATTCACAAAATTCTCCTGGGTTATTTAAAATTAACCTTCTACTAGATAGTAAGAAATTTCCTAGTATTAACCACAAAATCACTTTGTGATTTATATCCCAAAACAGTAATACACCCCATTAATTGTTGCTTCCCTATACAAGCTTTTGATTCCACAATATGAAATCCATAAACCTAGATTTTAAGCCATGCAGATGTGTGTGTGTGTTAGGCGGAGAGCATGGCTACTACTATTGATTAGTAGAGCTATGCTACCGCTCAAGCCGCGAGGGCTTACTTGCAGTGACTCCCGGAACAACTTTACTAAGTGTACAGACTTACACAAAGAGACTTAGTGAAGGGTACTAAACCATGAGACGGAACGACTCAACACTGTCCCGCAACTCGATCTGGTGGGCTGTCAGAGAGGGACCAGGACATGTAAGCCGACCGCCAGTGACCCCAAGCAAATCACTTATTTCAACCCACCTTATCCTCTCATGCGCATCCCATTGTCCAGACTTGTGCTAGGTAGAACTCGTAGCACGCATACAATACAGACCAACAGAACAATCCATACACTACAGACAGGGCATTGATAGATAATCATATTGTCACCAAGATAGGCAAATCAATGTTATAACGAACGAATACGGCAATGACAGCTTCTCCCAGCTCCAGACTACTACCTTTTAGACCTGAGGCGTTCCAGAGATTCGAACTCCAGACCTCAGCCTGAGAAGCGGCTGTTTAGACCACTAGACAGACCTGTACGCCCCTAAGCCATACAGGTGGCCGTAATCAAAATTGTTTTATCTAGCATTGACTCTGGGCTCATTTTTTCACAAAGCTATAACTATTTATTATAAATCGAGTAAGATTAAAGCACCGTCTTTAAATAAGAACATATTATTTGCGTGTTTTACTCTGATGGCAAAAGATTGTTGTAGAAGCCACACAAGTCTAAGGAATACAACATTAAATTTATAACATCATTGACAGAAAATCGTTTCGCACGACCTAGTAATTTACTGTTATTACTTAAAAGCTTAAAACACAACAAAATGACGTGGAGTAGTTTTCTTCAAATCAAAAATGTTAAAACTCTGTTATTTGATATACCTTAATTATAAACTACTATTTGTTGGACTTTGTTAACAACAGTACTCAGAAAGTTTTGGGAAAGGTCCACCTACAAAAATTATCTACAAGTCACATAAAAAATAGAAAAAGACACTACAACATAAATATAGTAAGGTCTGCTCTAAATTCATCGGAAAATGGACAATCTCTATTCTATCTTTATATTTATATAATAATCTATATCTATTCCATGCATGGTCATAATAAAGCAAATTCACATGATCAAAACATTCGATGACATTGGTTTAATTTTTGTAAGCTCATGAAATCATAATCACATTAAAAATCACGTTTGACAATATATAATACATTTGTTGGGGCTTCTGATATTCAGTGCTAAATATTTATAAAATAGATTTCCGTTTCTATCTGTAGTCGATAGTTCCAAAAGTCAATTTTTCAAAATTAACTCGAAACGCGTAATTAATAACAGCTCAGATTTTTGTAATATTTAAAAATGCCTATAGTATTTTGTGACATTTTCTTATAATAACAAGAACAAATTATATCTTCATGCTCCTGTAAATCTTGTTAAACAGTTGTGAAAATTAATTCCAATTGCAGTTGTGTGACATACAGTGTTGGAAAATGCTTTACATTTATGCAGAATTTGCAAATGAAATGACATTGCTTAAATTTTTATAAGCTCATGGAGTCATTATCACATTAAAAATCATGTACGACAATAATTCAATTGTTGGGGCTTCTGATATTCAGTGCTTAATATTTATAAAATGAATTTCCGTTTCTATCTGTAGTCTATAGTTGCAAAAGTCAATGTTTCAAAATTAACTCGGAACGCGTAATTAATAAAAGCTGTAGTATTTGTAATATTTAAAAATGCTTATAGTAACTTGTGACATTTTATTATATGAGCAAGAACAAAATATATTCTCGTGCTCCTCTAAATATAGTTAAATAGTTCAGAAAATCAGTTTTGATTGCAGTTATTTTATGAAGTATATTATTATTGTAGGTACACATAATCTACTTATCAGTTATTCCTCTTTCCCTTGTAATTTTCCATGTTATACTTACTTTTTAAGTAGTATTAAGGAAGCCACAGTTGACTTAGGAACAGTATGCAATTCATGGGCTAAATGCAAAAACTGTTATGCTATACGATACACCCTCGAGGTAGACCGTCGGCTCAGACTATTACTCCGAAGAATCAGTCTTAGATTCACCCGTGAGCTGAAGAGTGCTACGAGTTCACTCGCTACAAATTCAAGCTATCGAGAAGAAGTCAAGCTCCCGGCCATCATACAAAATTCAATCTTTTAGTTTTGTATTGCTTTATTTTTGGATCTCTACCTCTTTCAACCTCATCAGTGGTATTCATTTGTATTGGTAATTTATTTAATTAAAATTTTTTTAATTTGAATTGTAATGTTTCAAAATCGAATAAGTAAAATTTATTTTATTCTCTTCTTTCGTTATGTTTAGTCCATTGTCTACTCACTGATTGAATAGAAGCATTGACTAGCATAACACATTGAAAATCAGCATTCCATAGAAAGTCAGTTTTAATGATTGAATAATATTTAATCATCGAACCTTAAAATAAATATTTGTAAAGTTTAGATAATATTATGTTAAATGTAATGAAAATAGGCATTATATTGCGTGCTGACCCGACAGGTCATGAGAAATTGACTGTGAGCTGTATTACAGCAAACAATAAGTAGGTCAATAAGTTGTCATATAAGTCGGTGTAAACATTCATATGTGTACAACATAATTAGATTAAGCTAAAAGTACATCTAATAATAAGTCAGTTTGTAATGATCTTTGTACAAGAGAAGTACACTACACTACTAAATAAATTAACTCAGCATCTCAAAACCCGTGAACCTTATTCTTATTAGAACACGTTATAGCACGATACTAAACCTTACTCTGTGAAGAAACTTTTGACTTCTCTTTTGTGAATTATCAAAAAGGGGACAAATGAGACTTTCAATAATTCGGAAGCGAATTTATTAAAAGTGGAGAACAGGAGTACAGGGGACATGTGAGTTAATTTTAACGATTCTAAAAATATTGTTAAAGGAGGAAATTTACTGTGTAGTGCTTAACAAAGTGATTAGAATCTTTTGATTGATTATTCGCAAAACGATTATTAATCAAAATGACAACAACTGGTCCAGGTACTTCGACTACTACGACAATTGTACAAACCAAAAAGTTTGATACAGCATCGATAACCAAATTGAATGGTGAAAATTATCGAGTCTGGAGAATGAGGATGTCAAGCCTTTTTCTCACGCATCAAATCATGGATGTAGTCAACGGGTCTGTTGCTCGTCCGGCAATAGCAGGCCTTGCCCAAGATAAGTGGGATCAGTCAAACAATGAAGCTCTAACGTCAATGTTAATGAGCATGTGCGACACCCAGGTAGAGACAATTACTGGATGTAAAACTTCGTTCCAAATTTGGGATAAACTAGCAACTATGTACCAAAGTGTTAGTGGCGAAAGTAGACAAGCTCTTCTACAAAAGTTTTACTCAGTTATGGCCAGTCACAACGGTTCGCCAGTGAAAACTATGTGCGAAATCCAGAATTTGGCTGCTCAGCTTGCAGCACTGGGAAAACCAGTGGACGACGAAGCTCTAATTGCTAGAGTTGTTTCCAGTCTGATGGAAGACAAATATCGTCAGTTTAGGGAGGCATGGAGATCTGTGGATCTGACAATTCAAACTCCAGCTTTACTCCTCTCTCGTTTAAAAACATGGGAGTTGGAAGATGAGCAAACAAATGCAGCCAGTGAGTCAAAGTCGACTAATAAAGTTTTTGTTGCCAAGAAAACTGGAAATAAAAAGAGGACAAAAGAGGAGCTCGCAGAGCTTAAGAAGAAAACTACCTGCCATAAATGTAAAAAGAAAGGGCATTGGAAATCCGAGTGTCCAGATGACATAAAGGACAAGGTGGAAACAAAGATAACCAAACCGGAAGAAGTTAAAAAAGTCAATAATGCAGCTTATGTGGTTGGTGATCTCAATGACCAATGGATTAATGATTCCGGTGCGACTACACATTATTGCGGTAGACTAGAGTGGTTTTCTGAATACGAAAAATATGACAGACCACAACCAGTAACAATTGCTGACAATTCGGTAATGATGATTGAAGGCAAAGGAACGGTGAAAGTGAAAGCTCTCATCAGGAGTCAATGGAAGGTAATAGAACTCCTAAATGTAGAGTATATTCCAGGAGGAGCTAACCTCCTGTCTGAGAATGTACTTTTAGATAAAGGTTTGGAAGTACGCAAACAAGGCAGTGGAGATATCATTTACTACCGGAATAACGTAAAAGATATTCAGGCGGTACGGCTAAATGGTCTGCAGACTTGGACACATTAACTCTCAGTACTTAATATACAAGTATAGTTAACTGCAGAGAAAGGAGCAGTTCATGGACTTGAAACAATGGGATCAGAAAACTTTAACTGCGAAGTGTGTCTCAAAGCGAAATCAAAGAAAAAGTCATATAAGACAGTGGAAAAAACTGGTCTTTATAAAGTAGGTGAGTGTCTACACTCAGACCTGGCATATGCGACGCATATATCACACAGTGGAAAGAAGTATTTCCTTTTAATTAAGGATGAAATGTCTTCCTTCCTGCAAATCTATTTCCAGAAAAGGAAAGATGAGACTGCTGAAAATGTCATTGAAGCTATCAATTTTATAAGCACTCAGACAGGAAACAGCGTTAAAATGTTTCGCTGTGACAACGGGAGAGAGTATGTTAATAAAACTCTAAAAGACTTTTTCTCGACTAAAGGCATTCAATTTGGATTAAATGCTCCATACACTCCAGCCAGTAATGGCTTTGTAGAGCGTGAAGTGAGAACTCAGTTAGAAGCTGCCCGTGCGATGCTAATAAAAAGCAATCTCAATGAAAAACATTGGGACGATGCAATCTCAACCGCATGTTACATTTTGAACAGGACTCTCAGTTCAAAGAATAAGGAGAAAACTCCTTATGAGTTGGTGTTTAACAAGAAGCCATCATTACAACACATGAAAGTTTTCGGATGTAAAGCTTTTGCACATATAATGGACGGTAAAACAAGTGACAAGCTTAAATCGAGAGCAAAGGTGTGCAAACTGGTTGGCTACAATTCCCACAGTCATAACTATGTATTATATGCACTTGAAGAAGGTGTATATATCGAACAAGCAAAACACGTAGATTTTGTTGAAGATAGCCTTGACAATGAGGAGGGAACGACACTATTAGATGAAACTTTTACTTTAGTTGCCGATGAAAACGAAACTGTTACTATCTCTGAAGTGGATAATAGTGGAGAGGGAGATCACCAAAGATCTTCTCCTAATGGTGGAGAGGGAGATCACCAAAGATCTTCTCCTAATAGTGGAGGGGGGATCACCGAAGATCTTCTCCTAATAGTGGAGGGGGAGATCACCGAAGATCTTCTCCTGTTAAAGTGGAAGAGGAGATGGAGGAAGAGATCACGGAAGAATTAATAGACGAACTCTTGGAAGCCACAGAAAATATCAGCGGCGACACGCGCGCTGATATGGGGACAACTGAGATTCCGGAACCTGAACCTCGTCCACAAAGAGTTAGAAAGCAAGTTAAACCTTACCAGGCCGGTCTTAAGGCAAAGAAGTTTGGTGAAACTACGTTGGAGCCACAATGCTATGCAGAAGCTATTTCATGCAGATACCAAGAAGATTGGTTAGAGGCAATGGATTCTGAAATGCGAAGCCAAAAAGAAAACGGGACATGGGTTCTTGTAAAAAGGCCACCCAATGTGACCCCTTTGAAGAAAAGTGGGTTTATAGGACTAAACCGACATCTGATCCCAATCAAGTCAAGTATAAAGCTAGACTTGTTGTCAAAGGATTCAGTCAGAAGGAGGGATACGATTTTTCGGAGACTTTCTCGCCAACACTAAGATACGAAACTCTTAGAATGTTGTGGGCTTATGCTGCTGCTCATGGACTAGCTCACCTCCCGATTGATGTACGTACTGCCTTTTTAAACAGTCCGTTAGAAGAAATTATCTACATGGAGCAACCCGAAGGGTATGAAGTAGGACAGGATCTTGTCTGCAGACTTATAAAAAGTCTGTACGGCCTAAAACAAGCTCCGAGAAATTGGCATCATCATCTAGCAGGAACACTAGCAAAACTAGGGTTCTTTCCAGCGGAAAATGATCCATGTCTATTTATCAATAGAGAAGAAGATGAGCCAATATTTATTGCTTTGTACGTAGATGACGGGCTAATAGTGGGAAGGCAAATGATTAATTTAAGAGAGGTCCTAAAATCTCTTATGAAATACTACGATGTCGAAGAAACACCCCCAGGACGGTTTCTTGGAATAGAAATAAGTAGTGACGTAAATGGAATTTTTATCAATCAGGAATCCTATATCAAAGATCTACTTAAAAAGTACGGCATGTCTGAATGTAAAATTCTAGACATACCTATGACACCTAATCTTCAACTTGAAGAATTTAAAGTTGCTGACTCTAGTTATGCATACCAAGAATTAATAGGAGCACTTCTATTTCTGGCACGATGCACTCGTCCAGATATAGCCTATCCCGTACACTACTTGTCAAGATTTTTTGCCAAGTACGGTAAGCAGCATTGGGACGAAGCAAAGAAAATACTTGCATACCTACGCGGAACAATGGGACTTGGAATCCTGTTTTCCAAAAGTAATGGGGATGGAGAAGTAATTAGATGCTACGTGGATGCAGACTATGGTGCGGATATTTCAACTAGAAAGTCAACTACAGGTATTGTATTTACTTTCAATAACGCTCCAATTAATTGGCTGAGTAAGAGACAGACATGCAAATCTCTCTCTTCAACGGAGTCCGAGTATATTGCTTTGGCACATGCGGGAAAAGAAGCAGTTTGGATATCTCGTCTGTACAATGAATTGTGCGACAAAGATGAAACTGAAGAACCAATCTGTATAAGAACAGATAGTCAAAGCGCAATGAAACTTGCTAAAAACCCGGAGTTTCATAGCCGTACCAAGCATATCGATATAAGACATCATTATATCCGACACTTGTCCGAGACTAAGCAAATTACTCTCGAACATCTACCTGACAAAGCTCAACCAGCGGACATTCTAACAAAGGCAGTACCTAAAGATGTCTTTGTTCGAAAACGAACATTAATGGGTTTATGTGAAAAACCAACAAATGAGCCTGTAAAGCGAAAAGCTTTATTAAGTGTCATTAAAGATCCTAAAAGACCAAATCTGATGTGGAGTGTTGTTCTTTTTATGTTCTTGCTATGTAAAATAGTTGGAGGAGCAGAAAAACACAACCAAGACAATTCAATTCTTTGGAGAAAGAGTGAATTACCGGCAAAAATTGGATTTTACTCGTTCACAATGAAAATTAAGCTAGTTTCACCGTGTGTACTATTGCCTATGGAGGGAGTCGATCCAACAATAGGAAAATCAGTGAAGGAACATTGTGAAAAATCTTACGAAGAACTATTTCTGAGAAAATTAGAAATAATGTGCCCCCAACAACAACTCGTTTTTGGTAGAGAAAAACGGTTTATTATGTTAGTCTTAGGCGTCATACTTATTGCAAGCATAGCAAGTGCAGGACTTGGACTTGCTGCAGTTGCAGTTTCAAAGACATATAAACTTGAAACTAGACAAGATGAGCTTAAAAATGCGTTGGACGAACTGGAGAAAGGCGTGTATGCTGGGAACAAGCGTTTAAAAGTTCTGCAACTTGAACTACATAAAATTACTGAAAGACTTGACCAATTGGGTAGTGATTACTACTCATTCAAAAAGGATGTTGTAAGACTACAGTACATAATATTCCACCTAACAGGAAAACTGTCAGATGGTAAAAGAATCTTGGCAGACACAAAGAAACTTTGGAACAGAGGGAAGATGTCTGCTGACTTCTTTGAATTTCTCAATTACACACTGCCCTGTAATGAGACATGCCCTGTTGAGAACGGAAAATTTCATGGATGCGTAATGAACGAACATCGTGACGTTATAAAAATGGAATTCTCTGTACCAGTTATAACTCAAGACTTAGTACGAGTCGAAGCTGATCCTTTTGATCTGATGATTGAAAAGGAAAAACTGACATGCAGACTTAAGTATTCTGGACCAAGTACTGCTATTTTATCTATACCAGAGGACTGCGTATACGATACTTATGCAAACAATCCCAAAGACTTACTTGGATTGGCTACGTCCCTTAAGTGCAAGAACAGTTCTTTAGCAGCTGACGAAAACTACAAAATTGGGAGATGTAAAATCTCTCAGTTAGGCGACGAAAAGGACTTTGTCCAAGTTAAAGTCCTGGACAACAAGTTTTTTGTGTATTGTCCTAAAAGTCAGTACATAATCGGCAAAAGGAGCATTGACTGCCCTAACAAGGTGTTCAATCTACATATTTCTACCACCTTCACACTCAATGATGTGGAATATAGATGTGCTGTCCTAAAGATAGTTTACCGGGAATCGGAAGACCCAGAGCTAACTGAGATGATCAATTGGCATTTGAATTCGAGTTTAAATTGGAATAATTTAATATCACAGTTCGATGAAACCTGGAAAGAAAATGAAGAGGACATTAAGCAACATGTCAAACATGTCTGTTTTTGAATTCACGGATGGTTGGAGTACACTCCAAGTTACCTGCATATTAATTGGAACATTAATTGCATTAGCAGCTATTATTTGTGTCATTAAATATCGCAAACGAATATGCAAGAAGAAATCGACCGATCGCCGAGTGGGAATATGCAACGAAACCTGAGCTGGTGCAAATAATGGATCTGAAGAGATTCCATTAGACCAGATCACGTCACCAGTGACACATAGAGTAATTATAGAAAATTAACTCCCTATATTGTTTGAGGAGGGTGTAAAGTTTAGATAATATTATGTTAAATGTAATGAAAATAGGCATTATATTGCGTGCTGACCCGACAGGTCATGAGAAATTGACTGTGAGCTGTATTACAGCAAACAATAAGTAGGTCAATAAGTTGTCATATAAGTCGGTGTAAACATTCATATGTGTACAACATAATTAGATTAAGCTAAAAGTACATCTAATAATAAGTCAGTTTGTAATGATCTTTGTACAAGAGAAGTACACTACACTACTAAATAAATTAACTCAGCATCTCAAAACCCGTGAACCTTATTCTTATTAGAACAATGAGCATAAATCATTCTCGATCCCGTGCTCATAAAACAATTATAGGAATAATCCTGATTTCTTGTGAAAATCATCCCTGATGATTCACTGTTATGTATTCCCCTAAATTTAACCAAGAACTTTTAAATATTGTAAACCTTAGTTTAAGAACTAGTATTGTCACTGATGATATCAAAGTCTCTAAAATAATTCCACCACTATAAGATTTGTATTAGGGCGTATGAAATTTGACTCTGTTGGAAAGGATATCTCTGTGCAATTAAACTGCCTATTCCCAGAGAACCTTTATAAATACGAGATAGCTTTTACCGTACCCAATGACATATGTCGTTCTTAATTTAGCAATTATTTGGAATTTATTAATGTAAATGTTACAGGAAATTTGTACAGACCGGACGTATGCAAAATGCCTAGGACACATGGAAGAAAATATTTTAGTATGCATATGTATTAAAACGTATTTTAAAAGGGATATACTATCTCTTAGTACTAGTACGGAAACGTGCATATTCTTTTTTAAAGGATAGTGCGTATTTAAGGGCCTTTTAGGTCAGATTTACTGGCTGTAAATACTACAAGTTTAGTACTTTAATACTTTGGCATACTAAGAAAATATTAAATACGTTCATACTTATATACAGTACGTATAAATTGGCTCAATACGCATACGTAATCAAGTTTAATGTATATGCACTACGATCTTACGATGGGCATGTAGTTAATTTAAGTACTAGCACTAAAAGTTAGGTATTTAATTTTAATACTAGTTCACATTAAAACTAAATACAGTGGATAGCGAATTTCAGTACATTCCCATTAACAAAGGGTAAAGAAGGACTAGTACAACCAAAAAGGCACCCTATCACTATAGAACTAAGGTGGTGATGTGGTAAGTACTGGGATTGTAGTAGTGATGGTAGGGGTTCGAATCTCTGGCACGGCTGTTTTTTTTGTACATCGGTACATAATCTCAGTACGGATGCGTACTAAGAGTTGGGTTATTATGTATTTGACTTGAGTACGTTTTCGCTTGCGTCAAATACGTACATTTATATCAATAAAATGGGAATGTAGCGATATTAATCAATACGCATGCTGTACTCAATATAAATGGGGAATGCACTAGTGCCAAAATTAAATACATACGTATTCACTATTGAATACATTCGTACAAGAATCTAGTACGCTTTTTTCCGAGCATATGTAAAATGGAAAACCAAAATTTTGATTTTTAACGAACCTTACCTGATTTAAAACAACTTTATCACTGTTAAATGCGCTTTCATGTAATTTTGATTGATTAAGATTAGGTTTGGTTCGTTAAAAATCTAAATTTTGGTTTTCCATTTTGCATATGTCCTAGGCATTTTCAAATGTCCGTTCTGTACAAATTTCCTGTAACATATATACCACTACTACTACTACTAGTAATTCATATAGAAATCCTTCGTTTATAGGTAACTCCAAATGTATAAACGTTGCACTAAATATTCTGCTTTTCAATTGTAGTATAACATACCCGGTCCCCTAATATTATAGATATTGAAAACTTAAGTTAAGGAGACTGTTAGGGCGGTCATATGTTAATTTTCCATGAATCTGTAATTTATGTGACTTCTTACTATATTCTATAAGTTTTAGTGTAAGATGTATTTGTAATTGACTTTACTGCAGATGGCCACTTCCTATCTTACCTATAAGAGGCCACCTTACTGTAAGAGGCCACCTTATAATGTTTCATGTCATAAATGCGGAGACCATCTTATAATGTTTCATGTTGTAAATGCGGAGACCATCTTACAATGTATTATCTCATAAATGTGGAGACCATCTTACAATGTATTATCTCATAAATGTGGAGACCATCTCATAAATGCGGAGACCATCATAAATGTGGAGACCATCTCATACATAAGAGTAGTAACGACAAGGAGATGACGAAACCCGCCGTGGTCATTTTAACTTTAGCATTGTATTTCAGTAGGCGGTTTATGACTTGTAATATTTGTGCTTTAATATATTCATAAGTTAATATTCAGTTGACTCTAATTAGTATGCAGGAAACTTCATTCCTTTCAAGGTACGATACAATGAACTTTATCCATGTAATGTAATGTATTCTATGATGTGTTTCATATTCGTGTACTTTCGTGTCCAGACATTATGTTAATTAATGTAAGAAAATTGTTATCTTAATCACCGATGTCAAAAGTTGTACGCTTTTATTGTATGTACTTTTTATATAGTTTTAACCTTTATGTTATAAGAAGTTATATGTAACCAATTCAATTTGTGCACGTTGAACTTTCGACTGACGCCAAGAAACCTCATTACGCATTCATGTTCGTCTGAATTCCTTTGTATTTCTTGTATCTTTGTCATGTATTTTCCGGAGTCTATAAATACAACCTCCGACCAATGTATTAGTGTGAGTCTTAGATAAGTATTTGATTGAACAAGTCAGTCAGGAAACACGCTCTCATTTACGCCAAATAAACTGAGAACCTGACAAGACATTTTGTATTGTTTCTTTTGAGTCTTTTTACTTGCATTGCTAATAGTCATCATTCTATTCAGTATTCAGTAATTAGAAGTCATCAATTCATTTCAATTAATTCTAAGCTCGCCAAAGACATAGACTTAGCTTTCACACAACATCAGCCTTTACATTAGAAAAGAATAATTAGATTACTGATATCTTTCCAATTCCTTGTTACAGCCCAAAACAGAGACTTTAAAGAAATATTTAGTTAATCCTTAAATATCAGTAGAATACTCAACTATTATAGATACTAACCTCAATTATTCGTGTATCGAAAAAGTTGACTCTGGTCTGGTTTAAATTTAATTTAATCTTTGCAATTACAGTAAATTAAGTAAGTAAGTACCAATACCAAATACATTCAAGTAAATAAATAAATAAAGCCTGCTTTATTGGCTCATCGATTACCATTATTAAAGATGTATTCTTATCTGTTTTACATTATCAAGCAAATTTGGGTTTTGCGCGCATAACTTAAGTTTAATTTAACATAAGTTTTAACTAGTAAGTCTACAATAGGAATTTTATAATTATTGCACTTTCAAAACTCAAAATAAAACTTGGCTATGGTCATGGCATGTGCATAAATGGTATAAATAGTGTTTCACTAGTCAAAGGCTATACACTATCCGGAAAGATAACCACCTTGGGCCAAAGTTAATGAGATTTATGTTTTATCTTTGTTTTGTAAGTCAAAGAGAATTAAATAAATTGTCTTATAAGTAAGTCTTCATGTTAAGCAGTAGATAGTTGAAACAGTATAGAATATAAAAATATAGGAAACAATTGAGTTTGATTCAATTGGCATTTAAATATTATTCTTATAGACATTTGAATTGCTACTGTCACACTTATTACTTACTGTGACACTTATTAATAATTTATATCTTTTAACCATTGTCATGCTTAGCTTAGCTTACCTTAGCATTGTCATGCTAAGGTATGACAATCATGACCAGACATTGAAGGAAAAATTACATCATTTCAGACATAGTAATGAAACTAATAACAAACTATATAATAAATTAGAATGGTATATTTTAATTTCATATATAGGATTTATTCTCAGCATTATAGCATAATACTGTCCTTCATCATAATCCTAAAAATAATTTTTAATATAGTAACAACATTTAATGCTACTATATATAGGTACTATAATTTAGTCAGACTTGACATTTGCTAATATTTATTTATACTTTTACTGACTTCTATTAAAGCTCAAGTCTCAGGCACACAAATTTTTTTATAATATACATACTTAGCTAGGTCTACAAGATCGTTCACGTCCATAATGCTAACAAAGAATTCGAAAAAAACGAGCTAGATTTGTGAACTATTTTACTTACAAGGACTCGCAAGGACTTATTCTGACTCGGAAGGATTTGGTCTGATTGGTTAAACAGATGAACTGAATAGGGATTATTGTACTGGATTTTGGTTAGTAGTTTGAATTGTTATTGACAAAACCATATTCATTGTATGCGTCATTATGACTTCCAAGTAAGTGAATGTTGTTGATTTCTGCGTGATAAAAAATGGACCGATATCAAATCGCATTATTCGGCAGCTTTTAACAGCCCTCCGTACGATCCGATCTGTCTCTAGTTTACGTTCCTGAATAAATTCGAGGGATTTTGTATTTACTACAGTCATGGCTGTAACGAATAATACTTCGAAAAGAAGTACTGTGACAGCCATCAAGGGACAGGCGATATATTCATATAAGGGCATAAATCTGTACATTGTCACAGCACCAAAATTTAGAACGATATTTAGTAAGCCAACAACGAAAAAAGTGGGTGGTCCTAGCCAGTACACTAGCGAATAGTTTACATCAAGGTTTAATGTTCTTAAGGCTCTATAGACATGAAGTGCAGTGCAGCTAATGGGTGCTTTCGAAAATAAATCTTTGTTTTGAATGTAGCTACACTTTTTGTTTTCTTTGCCGTGACCAGTTCCATCCAAAAAATAATAATTACTGCATAAATCATGCCACAATGAAACAATAAAATAACAGGTGACCATAAATGAACGCTCAAAATAGCAATGAAAGGTAGTGCTATAAGCCTGACCATGAAGCAGTCGATATGTAGCCGTTGAAAAAAATAAACTGCCGGGCTGAATGGAACAGTGACGCCTGTGAGTGCAATTAGGACAGATGTTGCAATTCCCAATCCACTAAGTATTTTCAGTAGCATTTCCAAAATTCGATATTCTTTGAAGTTCCACAATTCCCCTGGGTCTTTAAACTTCTCTGTAGATTGCAAAAAGAATATTATGTTCTGAGTGTTACTAAAGAAACTATTTATAAGTAGCATAGCGGAAAAAAGGAGGATGTTTTTTTGAAATATGCTAAAACTTTATTAAGTAATAATAATTATTTAAATATAAATACATAAAATGTTGAAAATATATTACGTAATAATGAGGCATCCAATCCAAAAGCACAGTTGAAAGTGTAGCAGAAATGGCGTCTGTTAGCAAAAAGAACTACGTTTACAAGTTGGGAAAAGGAGAGAGCTAACACACAAAATATGAATGTAAGAATTTGGGCAACCGATAAAAACGGTTTAAATATTTGTATCCATAAACATGCTGACACAAAAGCATTGCAAAAGACACCACCAATGAAAAAAGAGGCCCAAATGTATAGTTTGATATTATTTCTGTTTAAATGAAAAGTTTTAGTGTGGGAACACCAATTAAAGGTTTGTGCGTCAAATTTACCAAAAACATAAAAAAAAGTGTCTAAAGAATGAAGTATATCAGTGGAGGCCATTGTACAAACTGAAACAGGATACTAAAAATAAACTGGATTTTCTGCTTTTATATACGATTACTTTGATAACGTTTGACTTTGAGTACCATATTTAATAAAATTAAGTAGTATTATTTTGATACCATTTGGCTTTGAGCTTCATATTTAATACCACTAAAGTATAGTGTATATATAGACGTATTTAGATCTAGATTTTAACTTGAGATATAAAACTTATATATAGAAGATTATTTTTACTCAGAATAATATAGGAATTATATTGCCTCCAAATGCCACCCATTACCAAATATGAACACTCATATTATATTTATAATAGTCATTGCCTATAGTAAATGTTTAAGAAATGCTGAAAATGATGTATACGAAACTCTTGTATACGATAACATCAGTTCACCCGAATGAAATCAACCAGATAGTTGAGTAAAACAAAACAAGTTCTAATCAGTTCACAAAACTTTAATTTATGATTTTGCTTTTAACAAACTATATGTACTATGAATACAGTTTTCACTGGCCTAATAATATCAAAAGCAAAAACTTATTTCACGTGCTAACTATTATTTGTTTCATATTTTTTCCATTCACGTTCCTGAACATCATTTCCAATTAACATACCCAAGATGGAATTGATTGTTCGTAAAGATGTATCTTTGCTTCAGGTTTATCCAAAATAATTATGAACAGTGAGTTTCGATGATTCATTTTGAGACCGAAATATGGATTAAAAGGTTGAAATTACTTTTCGGTTCAAAATTATTACTAGAAAGATTATTTAATACATATAGTTGAGACCGTCAATCTCTTCTCTGTAAATATTTCGTTTAATACAGAGTGAATAGTGAAATACTTCACTATCTTTGATTTGCTTTCAAAAAGCCGTCACAGAGTGAAAGAAAATACTTTCACTTTAACTACTTGACAAAGTTGTGGATAGATACGACAGAGCAGTATAAAGTAGATAATAATAAAGTAGTTCCCAGCATACGCGACTTGATTTCGAAAGGTATTATATAGTAATAACTCCTTGGATCAACGCTGTAAGATTTAAATCTACCATACCAACCAAGCCAACCATACATAGATATATAGGTATAGGTAAATTTTTTAAACTTTACGATTATATTACAGAATGTGGAGGTCCAAAAGATCAGTCCACCACCTTGATCTAGTAAGAGGCCACAGTTCAGAAAAGTAGTAATTCAAGCAAATAGCGTTGCTAAAATTCTGTCATCTTACGGTATTAAGATATTGAGTTGATCCTGGATGCCCACGTATAAATTCAATCCATCGAGTCAATGATGAAAAGTAGGCATAGTAAGTGATGAAGCTGGCACTTTAAAAGAGACATTTTTTGATTATATAAATGAGAATTGACTTTTATCTTAATTATAGCAAATTGGTTCAATTCTCAATAGCCATATATTATGTTAAGGGTTACAATATAAGCAGGTACGTTGGCTAGTGAGGGGGCATCGGGAATGGGCCCTCCCTAATCCAGAAAAATAGGATTTTTTTTATCAAACAAGATTAAAAATTGAAAATTTATTTTTACCAATATATTTTACTGTGCCTTATTGATTGATCGATTGATTGACTGATTTATTTCCTAACCCCATTAATTGTTGCTTCCCTACAAGCTTTTGATTCTTCAATATACGGAAATCTATAAACCTAGATTTTAAGCCATACAGGTGGCCGCAATCAAAATTGATTTATTTAGCATTGACTCTGGGCTCATTTTTCATAAAGCTATAACCATTTATTATAAATCGAGTAAGAATAAAGCACCGTCTTTATATAAGAACATATTATTATTATTTGTGTGTCTTACTTTGATTGCAAAAGACTGTGTAGAAGACACACAAGTCTGAGGAATACAACATTAAAATTTATTAACATCATTGACAGAAAATCGCTCCGCACGTCCTGGTAATTTACTATTATTACTTAAAAGCTTAAAACACAACAAAATGACGTGAAGTAGTTTTCCTCAAACCAAAAATGTCAAAACTCATACCTTAATTATAAACTACCATTTGTTGGACTTTGTTAATAACAGTACTTCGAAAGTTTCGTGAAAGAAGCCTAGCTACAAAACTTATCTACAAGAGTCTCATAAAAAATGTAAAAACCCACTACAACATAAATACCTATAGTAAGGCTTAGGTCTACCCTCAATTCATCGGCCAATGGACAATCTTTATTATCTCTATTTCATGGCCATAATACAGGAAATTCACCAAAATTGATAATAATGATTGTATCACCACACATGCCTTTCTGCTTGAGACAATCCATGTCTCACTTGTCTCATTGGGTTTCCTTCAAATTAGTTCAATGCTTTTCTTTTTAGCGCCAATAGTTCAAAATCAAAAAATAATGTTTTCACTTTTTCGACTTTTAATGTTTCGCTGATTCGTTGTTCGCGTTTTTGAATATTTTTAGTCACTAAATTTTCAATCATAAATATTGTTCCTAAATAGAGTTCTCTTCAGTTTTCTGAGATGGAATTCAAAAAGTGTATTATATGCTTATGTTCTATGACAGCTACAAGCACAACTACAAAATCAGTTGATGGGAATGGGAATAGCAAAAAAGGAAGTACAAGTGAGTTTATTTTCATTTTGTAGTAACCAATATACATAAATTATTAATTTTTATTTGTATCAATCAATTCTATACATTTTCAAGAAAACAATTTAATCAAACACATCCCGTATTTTAATACGATTAAAATATTTCTTGATATTTTTTTTAATCCTTTAGAATTAATCCCTGATGGTGATCTCCCTGTTTTAAATCGTCAATTAATTGTCATATTTGTCCTACGGGAATTCTTTGGAATACCTCAAGATATTTGTGTGCAATTATTGAAAAAACGTGGAAACCCTTGCGAATGGATTGTCTGGTGCGAATCCTGTTCAATTTTGGTGGAGAAAGCTAAAGATGTTTTTGATCAGATAAACTCACTCAGCAAACAGTTTATTGTACTACAAGAGGAACTAAAAACAGCTGTTCGGCTATCAGAAAACAAATGTCAAGAGAAACAGGTTAGACAAAGTTGGTCTTTACGGGATGCGACAGAAATTATTAGGGACTGTTTTACCAAAAAGCAATATGACTTGGGTGAGTCGATATGTCATATACTGAACAATTAAATTATTTAACAATTTTATTTTAAACGGTGGTTGGATTGACCATACTATTGTGTTAAGTGTTAATATATTCGATTTAAATAGGTCAATTCTTGGAAGATTGTTCAATACAATGTAAAATAGAAGATGCCGAAGACGAAATAAATAAAAGCGAGAACGAATGCAGCCAATTTGTGCAAGATGATATTTCTAGTACCTGTGACGAAGCCGGGATTGACACCTTTGACATCGAGTCAGAAAATTCAGATTCATTTCCCGATGTCAAAGTTGAAATAGGTTTTTATAATACTAAGGCGCAATTCTGGTACTTTAGTGGTGTAAATAGATTTTAAAATAATTGAATATGTTTCATTTTGCAAACAGAGAGTTCTGAATGGTCCGAGTCAGAGACTGAGCCCGAAGATGCTTTAAATTCGTCGACTGAGCATAAGTCTTATCGACCAGCTGTTAAGTTCAAAAAAGGAAATAAACAACACAATTCGTCAAAAGAGACGGATTTTATTTGTCTAATGTGCTCCAATTTCTTTGCCTGTAAATGGAATTTAAAAAATCATTATGTAAAAGTCCATGGTGGTCTTCCCTTTACTTGTGAAAGATGCGATGTCCAAATGATGGATGAAACAGACTTGGAAAAACATAAAAACCCAGCTTCTGATCATGTTCGTTGTACAAAATGCAATACAACATTTACAGATAAATGCAACCTGCTGGTACATTGCAAAAAAGAACATCCCGGTAAATACGACGTCGAAATGTTTCTTCCCAAAAAACGTAAACCTCGTCGCCCTACCCCAGAAGAATCAATTCCTTGTGAAAAATGCGGGAAAAGTTTTCTTCACTTCAACAATTTGAAATCGCACTGCAAAAAGTATCACCCTGAAGATTTTTCAGAAATGTTTAAAAATGCGAGCACCACGTGCCTGAAGTGTAAAGAGAAATTCGACAAGAAAGACGATTTAAAGTTGCACATTCGAAAAGATCATCCCAAGTTATTCAATCTAGTTTACTACCACAAAACAACAAAAAAACTACATCCCTGTCCGCACTGCCCTTTCAAAACATCGAAGCAATATTTACAAGATCATATTAACCTTCACTTAAACATTCAGCCGTATAAATGTGATATCTGTGACAAATCATTTAAAAATGCCAAAGTTTTTAGATACCATCAACGAAGTAAACATTACGAACAGCTGGGCATTAAACCGATCAAGTGTGAACATTGTGGAAAAATGTTTAAAACTCCGGCCTATTTACAAACTCATATTAAAACTGTGCACTTTGGAGAGTTTAAATATTTCTGTTCCGTTTGTAATCGAGGTTTCACTCAACCGAGCTTCCTACAGATCCACATGCACCGGCATAAGGGTGAAAAGCCTAAGTTGTGTGAAGAATGCGGTAAATCCTTTCTTACCTCATCTTCACTTAAGTCCCACATGCGAAGGCTACATACTAACGAGAGACCTCACCAATGTAAAACCTGTGACAAAAAATTCAGCGACTCCAACGGACTAAAGCGCCATGTAAACGCCGTTCATTCAGATGGAAATAAACCGCATGAATGCCAAATCTGTCACAAAAAATTCCCAATCAAAAATTATCTCTACATTCATATGCGCTCGCACAAGAAAAAAGGGGAAGATGTTAATGTAGAAATCGCCAATACTAGTTGTTGATGTATTCCAAATTTCCAAGTATCAAGTATCATACTTTAGTGTAAATAAAGAGTGGACTTATATTTAGATTTTGAACAAGTAAGTTGTTAGACATCATTATTGATCATTTTTGTTGAAAACAGATAGTTTGGCGTTTCGTAACTGTCACATCATAATGTTCTAAGTTTAATTTATAACATACCCTACACAGGGGCTAAAATAAGCAATTACCTATTTTCAAACGTATTTGGCAATCGTTGCGCTAAAATTACAGGTCATTATTTAAAGTTTTTATTATAAGTTAAGCTAACTTTATTTTTTTGCATTGCATGCTTACTAAAATACTGATTTATTATACATAAAACATAATACAAATTTTGTTGCCAGTGAAATTAATATTTTAGTAATATATTGTATAATGACTAAGATAAGATTAATAATAAGATTAACGGCGTTTTTCTCAAAAATTTTTATCCTGCCGGTTTTAAAAATTATATGGATTCATCTAATCAACAAAATCGAATTATTGGTATTTTTTGTCTAATGATATTTCTTGTTCTACACAACTTATTAATTAGGTGAAGCTTGTATGTGGGGTAAGTATAATAATGATTATTTTTCTTCTTTTTTACATTATGCGGTAATCTCGTAGAATGAGTATAAATTACTTTTCTTTAATATACTTCAATAAACCTCCGTCACTCGTCTATCTTTTTGTATACTCTAGGGTACACGAAATTAGATTACGCCGAATGGAAAATAGCACAGGTCGAAGTGGAAAATAGCCCAGACCGAATAGAAATCAGCTAACGCAGGCATCTGTGCCGAAGCCGAAGTGGTAATCAGCACAGCATAATTTTGTTGAAATTGGCCTACGCAGAAGTAGCCAAAGTCGAAGTGAAAAATTGCCGAAGCGGAAGTAAAAAGTATGCCTGCTGACACCGAATAGAAATTAGCCTACGTTGAAGTAGAAAATAGCCTGAGCGTAAGTGGATTTTAGCCGAAACCTAATGGAAAGTAGCCGACGACCCCGAAGTAGTAAGTATGATACAAAGTATATCATTCCAAGTTTGTTTATTTTTAATTCTCCAAATTGTGCAATTCATGCTTTGGCATCTGCGTAGGCTAATTTCCACTTCGGATTTGGCTCAGATACTTTGGCGTTGGCTAATTTCTATATTTGGCGTGGGCTAAAATTTTATTTTGCTATTTTCCACTTCGGAGTGTGCTACTTTCTATTCTGCTTAAACTACTTTGTAGCTCCCTATACTCTACTGAATTGAATAAGTATTGTACAAGCTTTGCTAATGTTGCCAGCTTATCTGTTGTGATAAGAGGAAAACTGAAAGATTAATATACATCCACATTACATTAATATATCTATAAACGATTCGTTCTTTTATTATGCCTTGATTCCAAGTATATTACATACTATATAGTCTATAAGTAAAAGCATACTTAATATAATAATGGGAATATTGCATTTTGCATTACAGTCTGTATTTTCAATACTTTGTCTAATTGTGTATTGACAGCACTAATGTAGTAGGAAGTAGGAACAAATAACTATATCAGACATGGTTCAAAACCTATATACTTATTATTATAAAGTTTGTATCGTCATCCACTCACGTGGTATACATCATTTTTGCAGTAAAATAGTCTGTAAAATAGTTTTCCATAATCTTTCAAATGTAATTCAGTTTAAATTTTCATTTTAACATTTTTAAGACAACCAAATGAATACTGATAGTATATAATACACTTTACACTTATTCACTGTATCTCATCACATTGTTTACCAATTTTTGTACAGGTATATTCGTTGAAAACTCTTCGTCGTTTGTACGCGCAGATTTTGGAAAATCAAAAAAATTGAAAATTAAACCCTTATGAGAAATTGTAAAAGTAAGTTTAAAATTTATGACATATAAGACGTTTCCTTTTAATGTAATTGTAAACCACATATTTTAAAATAGTATAATATAAAAATTATTTCCTGATGCGTACCTTGTAGAAACGCCCTTATTTTGATTCAAGTACCAAAGTTTGATATCAAAGTTATAAAAATTGCATGGGCATACTTTGTTTTAATATTTGCAGGACTTCATAACAAGAACAAAAGGCCTTCACAATCAATCAAGAGTTGAGTTTATAACCTTGCTGTAAAATTTTTGAACTTTTTTATGATAAAATATCAAATTTTGAATACTTTGGTGATTTGATTGACACAAGTTTATTCTGAAAGTTATCAGTAGCAAGTATCTTATAAATGTTGCTCAAAAAAGCAAACAAAAGTGCACGATTAAAGACTTTTTGATAATCACTGCCGTCTGTGCACTGCCTTTTTCTGTACTCTGGTTGGGTGTAATCTTAATAACTTCAGTGCTCATGTCAACTGCCAAAAGGATTGTGATGACTGGAATTGGAGTACCTAATTGGAGATGAGGAAATGCAGATTCGGAAAATGGAAATATTACCCAAGGGGAGCGCTATTATGGGATCTACTTCTACTTTTACCTCGATGACATATTGTGGACTGGATTCGACACTGGAGTCGACACTGGATTCGACAAAAAGCATAATTGTGATTAGAGTGTTGCACAATAAGCCGTAACACTCTATCAATTGTAAGAGATTTACACATTTTAATTCTAAAAAATCTGGATGGAAAGATGAGTGAAGCAGCTGATGGAAAATTATGTGGGAACTGCGTGGAAATTATTAGGAAAAGGGAACATTTTCTAACATGTACTAATTGCAATGTACCTTTTCACAGAAAAAATTGTCTGCCTAAAGTGACGTCGACACAATTTGCCATACTAAAAAGAAGTAACTGGATTTGTGATAGATGTCTTGCAATTCAAGAACCTCCTGCTGATGTCAATGATAGTAACGACGAAAACACATATCAAGACATCAATACTGAAAGCGAACAAACAACAACGCAACCAGTGCAAATATCAGAATCTTTCTTTGAAATATCGGCAAATGAAAATGTTTTCACCAATAATTTACCGTATGTGCAGAGAATTGATAAAGGTCTCAAATTTATTCATGTTAATATAAATGGTATAAAAAGTAAAATCGACTATGTTAGAGATTTATTGGTGAACGAAAAGAATGTAGCAGTATGCTGCGTAACAGAAAGTAAACTGTACAGTTATGATTTAACCAATGTTTTTAGTATTAAGGGATATTATTGTCATAGAATAGATAGGAAGGTTAGTGATGGAGGAGGAATGCTGATGTATGTAAATAATGCCTTTTCGTTCCAAATAGTTGACATACCGGGTAATGTTAATTCAAATCAATTTATAGAAGTCAATACTATAATAATACAGAGGAAATGTATGCCAAAAATCATGGTAACGGCAATCTATAATACTCCTCCAAACAAAAATAATAATAATCATAAAACAATGTTTATTGACACATTTAGAAATGTAATAAGCCATTTACAATGTTTTAAAATGGAGCAAATATTTTGTGGTGATATAAATATTAATCTATTAGAGAATACAAGGTATAGTGCGGAATTAAAAAGTCTAATGACGGAATTTAATCTTAGTCAAAAAATTGTTGGAGCTACTAGAATTACAGAAAACACCAAATCCTTAATAGATCATTTCTATGTCAATAATTCGAAATATATGATAAGTGGCCACTTTCCTTTTGGTGGTTCAGATCATAATCTGACGTACTTGGTCAGAAAAGGAAGTAAGAACTAAAGGATTTGGAATTGTAATAGAAAGTCGTAATTTTAACAAAATTAATTGGGAAGCATTTGAGAATGAAATAGTGGGTATGGATTTTAATTATTTGACTGATGATATAATAGATGTAAATATTTTCAGGTTTGAATCTGAAATCATAGCTATTTTAGATAAATACGCTCCTGTAACTAGAAAATTGTGCAAACATAGAAATGCACCATGGTTCAGTAGCGATTTAGTTGAAATAAATAGAACAAGGGACAAGCTTAAGAAATGTGCAATTAGGTCCAATAACAAGGATGAGTGGAAACAATATAAAATTGTTAAAAATAAAGCTAGTAATATGATGTATGCAGCTAAAAGAAAATATTATACTAAGAAGTTTCAGGAGGTCAGTGGTGAAAATATATGGGATGTTGTAAATGAAATTACTGGTTATAGGAACAAATGTGGCATGGCTATCACCAAACTAATTAATGATGAAGGGGTAGTTTTAGAACGTGAGGATGATATATGTAAAGAATTTTATGATGTTATGTTTGTCAAAAAAGATAGCACATTTAGTGATACCGAATTGAGTGATAGAATTAAGTGGTATTGTAATGAGCATAAAGAGACTGTGAAATCATATGATGTCGAAGTGTCTAGTGAGGAAGTTAAAAAAGCTATTGGGTCTGTAAATAAAGGTAGTAATATGGTACATCATATTCCGAAAAAGAGTGTTTAAACAAATACCTGAGTCAATGGCTCGACCGTTAGCAATTATGTTTACTTTTATACTAGATACATGCATTCTGCCGGTTCAATTTAAAATGGCAAATGTGACACCACTATATAAGGGTAAAGGCTCCTACTTCGGGGCAAGAAGTTATAGATCAATTGCTGGTTTAACATTTATGTGTAAGGTATTTGAAAATGTTATATTTAAAAGACTAACTAGAATGGTAGATAATGATTTAGACATCAACCAGTTCGGCTTTAGAGCGAATCGTAGTTGCGATAACGCTATTTTAAAACTTACACAAAGTGTACATGACAGCATAGATAAAGTAAATGGTAGAGTGGTAGCAATATTTGTTGATTTTAAGACTGCATTCAATGTTGTTCAGAAAGACCTACTTATGGTTAAACTAATTGAACAGTTTAAGCTCAAACCCAACATGGTAAAATTGTTGAATAATTATCTTAATGATAGAATTGTGAGGCTGAAAAATGGTAGCTATTATTCAGAGTACAACAAAATAGAAGCGGGGACAGGAGCCGGTTCGGCATTAGGACCACTACTATTTAGTTGTTTTATAAATGATGTGGGTAAGTGCTTTAATATAGATTATGCACTTTATGCAGATGATCTTGTATGTTGGGTTGAGAATAGTGATGTAAATGTAGCTATTAATTTATTAAATGAAAACCTTGTTAAACTTCAATATTGGTGCAAATTAAATAAAATAGAAGTTAATATAGAAAAAACTAAATATATGATCTTCCACAAAGGTGGAGATAGTATTATAGGGAAAAAATATATGATGATGTTATGTACAATGGAATGGTAATAGATAGAGTATACAAGTTTCGTTATTTGGGAGTAATACTTGACTCAACTTTAACTTTTAAAGCTCATTTGGATTATGTAGATCAAAGAACAAAAACTGCTTTAGCGCGGTTATATTCTATAAAACGTTTAGTCACGGAGAAAGTTATGGGTATGTTAATCCAATGTTATGTGATCTCGATATCTGACAGTGCTATTAGCATTTGGTCAATTCATACCCGATTACAATTGTCTGTAGTACAAAATAGAATAAATAGATTTATTACTAATTTCTATTACCCCAAAATTTGTAAATTCAAGGTTTTTAACAACCGATGCAAAAAAGTAAAAAGTTCAAAAAAGTTATATAAGACGGTTGTTAATCCTCTATTAGACAAACTAAATTTATATACTATATGGGAAAGACGTGAAATTAGTTTAATAAAAATAGTATGGAAGAATCTTAATAATAAACTAGTAGGTACGGAAGGATGGTATAACATAAGGAACAATTATTGTAACTCTTTCCCCAAAATTAATTATGTATCCTCAAGGTCAACATCGGTAAAGCACGCAGCAGCAATGGCATGGAATAATCTGCCACGAAAGTGGGTGTATAAAGACCTATCCCTAAACATGCTGATTGATCGTGTGAAGCAACTAATGATCTCTAAACGGAATGACCTTTACTTAATGTATTAAATATAATTTATTGTATTTGCTACTTTGTAAAGATTTTTTATTTGTTATTTGTGACTTTGGGGGAAGAGCAGTGGTAGCTTAATTGTTATTACTGATTTCAATTCGTGTAATTGATGGGCCTATGATGTCACGTTAATAAAGCTGAACTTGAACTTGAACTTGATCGCTATTTATGAATACTAATAAGTGCACAAAGAGGAAGTCAAAAATCAGAAATAAACTGTGGATAAAAATATTCTCGCTCAAATTTTAATTTGAAAAAAAATCAATCAAAAGAATTTCGTAAATATTGCAATATTTACGAAATGGAAGATTTCTTGGTTAGCATTAAGCGTAATTTGCATTACCTCATACAAAATACCAAAAATGTTAAAGATCTGATCGATGTACTAATATTGAACAAATTCCTGGATGATAAATTTGACCCCAAAATTGTAAGTTACTCATTTCGTTTATTATGCACAAATTGAAATTATATAACAGTTACTTTACAATTATACTTTAGTAATGTTGTAAAAATTAAATAACAAAATAGTATTATCAAATCAAACGTTAACGATACATACTCAACTCAAGCCTATTTATGTGTACATCCTAAAAATCACAATCTAATTTGTCTATCTTGTCGTACAAATTGTAAATAATACATTTATCTTTATATGCTTAGAATCACAAAGGGGATTCTACGGAAATCGCTGCCGAATTATACATAGGTTTACTGTCAAATGAAAACATTAATCAAGATAAAGAACGTCTTCTGCTCTGTTTTAATGAAACTGGAAATGAAATAATTTCAGATACCCTTACAAATCAAAATACTATCCCCAAGAAGAGCACAATACCTCATGTAAGGTTTGAAATCCAATCTCCATCTAAATTTTTTGTTGGTCAAGAAGAACATTTAAAAAACTTGGAGAAATGGTTTTTACAAGATCAAAGTGATAAATGTGTCGTAATCACTGGTAGTTCTGGAAAAGGTAAATCAGAATTAGCAAAGGTATTTGCAAAAACATTTTTTATAAATCGTGAAGGAAATTGTATATGGCTAGCACAAGAAAAGTCTTCGCTTTATGACTCCTACAAACGATTAGTTAGTAATTTTGGACAAGATTTAAAAGACCACTTCTACGATGCAGAAAAGTTAAAAACATTTGTATGGGAAATCTTCTCAGCCTTATCGAATCGACCTTGCTTATTAATAATCGACGAAATCATCAACTACGACGATCCGTTTTTGGTTCTTCTAATGGAACAATTTAGTTTATGGAGTGATCACTATTTAATCGTAACGTCACGACTATCACCTATCAACAACAAATTTTCTGATTTCAAGGAAATCAAACTCGAAAACCTTTCACACGAGGACACTAAAAACTTTTTCTCTACCGTATTCAAATCTCTACTAAAGGATAATAAGCACAGAAGCCCAACGAATACACAAGGGGTAAGTGACTATTAACGGCAGGATTAAAATTATACACTTTTGACTTATATTTTTTTGCATATCTGGATGTTTTTCGTATTACAACTTAGAACTATACTTAGGTATTAAAATATACTTAATTAAGCGACAGACAAAATTTTCTTACAACAATCAAACCTTGAAATATTTTAAGGAAAGTATTTAACTATGACATAATGCCCTTGGTTTGACTGCTAAGACCATGTTGTTGGGAGTTGGAACCTTGATTATTTCACTGTTCCTGGTCCCTATCAGATGTGTCCAATTTTTATTTTTTAATGTAATTTAATTTTGAGAAAGTTGGAATATTGACAGTATCTTAATCTTTATTTTGAAATCATCACTAATTCCATTTTGAAAATTGAATATCAATTACAAACTCCTAATAAAAGTAAAATATTTGTCTTCCAGTAAGATTCATCTCTATATTATAACCACAGATTTGGAATAACTTTTAATATAACTCTTTGCTTTAGTTTTATGATTTTTTGTTTTCAGGAGCAAGTAGCGGAGACATCTCAACATTTTTTGACAAGCACAGAAATGGAGGATGTTGATACAATTTCCAGTGCTTCAGGGGTTGCAGATCCTTCACATAGACTTGGTACTCATTTGCATGGATTGGTCGCCCAATTTTCTCAGTCCAGTTCCATTACAGAAGACCAAGAACTGACTTTTCATGAAGCATCGGCCGCTGCTGTGAATGTACCGAAAGAAACCCAACTTTCAAAACCTTTGGTCACAAGCCTAGAAAATCAACCACACGATATTCAGATAGTAAGAATTGAAAGTTTAGTTTTTATAATAATTTAGATTATGTTCCCTTCTCTCATTAAATTAACAAATGTAATTACTGACATTCAACGTAATATATTGTAATAGGTGGTTGGTGACAGTGTACACAGATTTAGTCATTCTGATTGGACAGAAGTGAGTGAATCGGCCACACCAGGAAAAATAGCAGAAAGGCTTTTCGACAAACTATTCACTGTACACGAACAGTTGCATTCCACAGTTTCAGGACGGAAATTCAGTACGTCCCTGTTACATTCGTCTGCATTAGACCCTTCTAAAATGCTGGCTTTATTTGGTAAGGTACACCCTATAATATGAAAGTACCTAGTAGATAAAATATGACAAAAAGCAGCAATAATATAAAAGAATTTAATTACTTACAGCAAGTGTTGCCTTTCTAAAAAGAAATCCTCACAAAATTCCACACGTCCCTATTGATTCCAACATTTATAAGTTAGACGATGAGGAAAAGAAGAAAGTACTATCTATCGTTTCGCAGAAATTGAATCAAGTTAAACAAGTCGCTCGAAATTAAAATTCTACATGATGGTAAGGCAAATATAATCAAATATTTTAACTATATTTGCTTTTATTAAGCTGTACCAATACCACCAAAGATAAAAAACTCACTTGTATAATAAATAGTAACAATAATAACAGACAGAAAATTTTCAATACTTGAATTATGCAAATGTAAAACATGTTCGAAAAATCACCCTCGCACTTTAACTTTTTACATTTCAAATTTCATACATGTATTAAATGTTTAATATTGCTTCGTCCATCTCAAAATGTCAATATTTGCATCGCCTTTTTATGGGAGAAACAAGACTTTTAAAAACCCAAAATACTTATTTCTATTGCTATCTCTTGTAAACGGGTGACATAATTCAAAACGTATACTCAATATCGTCAGTGTAAACTCTTTCATATTATTTGATTATTTTTTATTACTTGCTTTTCACATTATAGCTACTGGTTTCTAAATTCCAACGCAGCGTTTGTAAATTGTGATGGAATTATATGTAATTTATAGGTTGTAAATTGTGGTACCTAGTATAATTTCAAATCATTTTTTCGAAATTTTTTATGGCATTGCATTCCAACTTACAGCAGCTACATAAAATAAGGGGATTTTTATGCTTCGTTTTAACAAAACATTTGATTATGGTGTACCTATAGGTCGATGTCTCGGGATGTTTCAAATAGGTACTTAAAAAAGGCGAAGAATAAAATTTATTTCGTCGAAGTATATAAAAACTGCTATAGGTATGTGAGGAACTAGACAGGGAAATTAATTTTAAGCAAATTTTCGTATTCCAAATTGAAGGGAGGACCTTACATTAAAGTTACTGAAGATAGTACCACTGCTGGCAAACGATTGTTGAGAGATGAGACGTAAGTGAATGGTGACCATGATGGGATAATTACATGAGTGGAAAAACAGGATGCAAACTAATTCCATGTTTGGTTTACATCATAAACATTATTTACGAGGTCGAACTTCTACTACTTACAAACTACAATAAAATATTATACAGCTAAATATGAGTCTATCACTGCAAATGCTTATGCCTGTTTGCTAATAGTATATTAGATGCTTAAGTACCATCTAGGCAAGGCTAAACTAAAAAGTTATATAAAGATAATAAAAACTATCTCTTAATTCCAATGTTTATATTTGGGTTAAATATAAAGTGAGACATTTTCGAAGTCTTCATTGTTAGTGTAGGCAGTAGTTGAAATAGCTAAGATCAACAATCAATTACTACGTTTCGACCCATTGTCGGCCCTATGACTAGCAGTTTGGGACTTAATTTTATATAACGGTCAACACATAACGGAGATTTTTCTTCTTTCCATGTTACCTAGTATCCTCATCAACATAGAATGTAGTTTGCTGTATATACAAATTATTTCTCTTGTAAAATATATTTAAATGTCTCACTTGCTCGTGTGTAATACTGAATTATTTGTACTAGTATATTCTTCATATTACGTTATTTTATATTTCAAACTTTAATTGCATTGTTGAATTATTTTGCTATGTTTTTTGGCAATCTCAATTTGAGACAGTAAAAAATATTATTATAATGCTGAAAGTTTGTCTCAAGTTGAGACGTCCACATCGTAATTGCCATTATATCAATAGGTATCTATTTATGATTCATTACTTTATAAACAAACATGCTTCCTATACTCTATCTATACTGGCATGTCTTTTAAATATTATAATACAGAAAAGTATGAAATACATATATACTATAGGTACTACCAATACGGTCTGCAAAGTCTGCATTACCAATACGTAGTTTTATAAAAAATTAAAAGCCCGATAGCTAAATTTTAGGAATTTATATATAGGTATCTGAAATATTTTACACGATAAATATATCATACTACTATAAAATTGTATATCGCCATATCCACTCAAGTTGTATATACATCAGCGTAACCGTCACCATTCAATAATAAAATAGTATTTAAACTAATTTCTCATTAACTTACAAATGTGGGTCAATTTCCACTTTTCATTCCTTCACAATTGCAGAAGCATCAAAACGAATACTAATGTCATATAATGTTTAGTTGCATTTCGTCCCAAGGTCTACACATTTTTATACATTTATTATCGCATTGACATCTCTTTGTACGTGACGTACTATCGGCAGACTTTAGAATTTCAATAAATTAAGTCTTTTATGTATACATGAAAAACTGTGAAGGTATTTTTTAAATATTAAATTACGTACATACACATAAATTATTTCCTGCTAATTGTACAACTTGTATATACGCCATTATTTTGATGCTAGTATAAGGATTTAGAAGAAATTATATCTACTTATTGGGATGAGGTTTTCAATGTAAGACTCAAAAAAGTTTAAGCCGAGCATGAATTTTCGAGAATACTTTTTAATGCATCGAAAATTCAATTTGATTGTGATTATATATATAATTACTAATTATTTGTAACTCCTGTAAGTAAGAAATATATTTTGAAGTTTTGTTCACGTTTTCAGTGCCACATAACCTAATGTCAAAAGAGAGGTGGAAAATTTATGTATTATTTACTTTTGGTTCAAATAATTGTATTAGAAAATATTTATTTCAGGTAATTCCTTGGAAGTTTAAGAGAAAGTTGAGTTTTGAGAATGCTTATGTATAATAAACGTTCCCTATTTACTCAGAAACTAGCCTGTAGTACAAAGCCTTTTAATAACTAACCAAACCATTAAGCCAAAAGGATTAATTAATACAAAACTAAATAATGAAAGAAATGCTTGTGTTCCTGTTTCTTTAACTGTTCTCACCAAAATCCATTGACGTCATTAGAAAGTGGCTTTATACTATCATCAAACAGGGACCACAATTACTCAGAAATTTATGAATAATCGACATCACAATTTTTCCATTAATATTTCGACATTTGGTGTTGCATCAAATCATTGGCCAAATAAAATTACATTATGAATAAATACAAAATTCATTTAAATTGATCTCACTATTTTCATTCGAAAAGTTGGTCATTTTGTCAAAAAACTAATGTTATTATATTAAAGCGTACATTTTTAAGTTTAAATATAGCAATTGAAAATTAGTATTGGACAAACATGGAAACGTTTACAGTACATGAATAAAAACGGTATTTCAAGGTGCACTATATTATGTGACTGTGACACCAACGGTAATGCAGTAAACATTACGTTACCTTCAAAGTAAAATGAGAGTGACAGTGTAATCGATCACTGCTTCATATATACTTGGAAATGTTGCCTTGGAAAAGGGAATCATGGACCAGACACGCTGTATCTGAGAGGTTGAAATGACTTCAAAGTCAATCTGTCTTCTTTCTTTTGCAATCGTGATTTTTGTTTCTCCAAGTATTCCCCTGACAGTTCGAAGATAATTGCAGTGTAGTTCACCAGGAACATATTACAAAAGAACGTTGGAACTTCTAAAAGAAGCCAACCAACGTAGAAATGAATAGGGATTTTTCCGTGCATGGATATAACAATGTAGTTCACGACTACACCAATAGAGGATAAAAAAGATATCAGAAATGGCATTTTGTTTTCTACGTCATAATTGAACATCCCATTCGTGTACTGTAAAATTCGATAAATCGGTTTTTGTTCTGCCAGTGACAAATCCTTTAGATCCCCATCCCTAAAAACTTTCCGTACAATTTCTTTTCTTGGGAAATAAATGTGGGAACAAACCAAATTATTTGACCAAATAATTGATCCGAATGAAATATAATATTTTTGGCTAAATTTATTGTCATTTTGCCATGCATATAAAAATTGGTTAAACAACCAGATAGTTAGTTAATTCATTAAGATATTTGTTGAAGTTTGCATACTTTAGACGATTGAGCCATAGTGAAGTGCTGTATAACCACATAGCCCCAACGTACATCTGGAAAAGCATATGTGTCCATA
This sequence comes from Tomocerus qinae, assembly GCA_020055645.1. Lineage (NCBI taxonomy): Eukaryota > Metazoa > Arthropoda > Collembola > Entomobryomorpha > Tomoceridae > Tomocerus > Tomocerus qinae. The sequence continues at coordinate 11,450,120 of CM034546.1, read as the reverse complement.
TTCGATGGAATATCGTGACTTCAAAGAGGAAGTTCGCCAAAAGATAAACCGGATGGACATTGTTGCAGTCTTCGAACAAAGAGACATAATATCTTGGACTGCATGGCATTAAAAACACAACCGTGGCCCAGATGTACGGCCCACTTAGACATCCAACAGTTGTGATCATCATAAATGCTGCCAATTTATTTCTCCACCATTTCCTGACAGATTCCATTTTCCCCTACCTATGAGCATAGTCTACGAAGATCATATTATATTTATTAAATATTTTTAAATAGCCATTTAGATTCTAAAATATTTTAAATCCAAGCCCAAGTGAGTGACTATTGAAACAGTAAATAATATAAAATAGGGCATTTTTTACAGTTTTGCTGTTATATATTTCACAAGCTGGAGTTCCAATATATGGCCACTATAAAAAATTTCTGCTTACCATCCAATTTACTTTCTGTATTTAGAACTGTGTTTGTGAACTGCACGGTATTTTCTGCCTTTCGAAATAGATTTATATCTAGAATAAATGACAAGAGAAGACAGGCTAACCAGAAGAAATGGAAATAAACGTCTCCTGGTGGAGCATCTTTCGCCGACTTTTGAAATCGAATCACCATGAACAAAATGTGAAATGCATAAATCCATGCATTCCATCTCCACAAATAATTTCTTCGTTTGTTCAAAACAAGACACAATTTATTCTTCTTTGAATCCCATAAAAACGGTGCACCAATAATAATTATTCTAATCATTGTTACTTGAAATGCGTAAAAGCGCAAAAATTGTTTGAAATACATGATGATTTTCAGGATCTATTGTAAAGGAATCAAAGGTTAACTAAACAATGTGAATTGTTGTCGTCGTCCTCGGGTTATATAGCTTTAGAAGAAAAGCTATGTAGGTACATGTTACATATATTGTAGGTTGCATTTCAAATTAATGTTTTTTCTCATTCCTTGAAAACCAACTAATGTATCATAGTATATAGTACCTTTAGACATATAAAGCATAAGACAGTTGGAGATACCATCCGAAGCGACGAAATAAATTATAAAATGGATTAAAACTAATGAAATGTCCATGTCTCATAAATTTCATTGTAATGAATAGTTTAAAATTTAGTCGTTGACCAATGTTAGATAATGTATTGTGGTTCTCATAATACTGCTATAAAGGTATTTGGTTCATTTCATAGTTATGTTGCTATTTTTTAACTACTCTGTTGATTTATGTTTGATAAATATTTCACATAGCAATCTACAATATTAAAGGTCGCTGGTGGATCAGTTTATTTACGGAGTGAACAACACGGAACAATCATTAATCATTACCGCTTTCCTATAACCATTTATACCTTAAGGTTTTAATCTGAAATGGAATTATAAATGAATTTCATCACAATTCATTTTTAATAGATCATTGAAATGCATAGTTAAACTAAGACTTCAAATATCTAGAGTCAATGTAAGTATTTGTCCAGGAGAGTATAAGTCTGCTCTCACCATGAACAAAATATGAAATGCATAAATCCATGCATTCCATCTCCACAAATAATTGCGTCGTTTGTTCAAAACAAGGCGCAATTTATTCTTTTTTGAGCCCCAGATAAACGGTGCACCAACAAAAATTCTTATCATTTTGACTTGAAATGCGTAAAAACGCAAAAATGCATGATTTTCAGGATCTGCTGTAAAGGAATCAAAGTTTGAATGATCAATTTGATTTAATGTCGTCGTCTCCGAGTTATATAGCTTTATTTATAAGTGCAACGTGCAGAAATATTACATTAGATCGTCTTGTATTGCCTTGTTTCATTCCTTGAAAATCAACTAATGTACATGGTAAGGTATTATTTATACCATTTTACATTTATAAAATATTAGATTGAGATATGACACACTTAGCGACGGAATAAATGATGAAATGGGTTAAAAATAATGTATATGTCGCGTGAATTCGTCGTTATAAAATAGTTAACATAAGATTCGTCGTAGACCGATATTTGATAATGTAGCTGTTTATTTGTTAAACATTCCAGTGTGATACTGATTATAGGTATTTGGTTAACAGTATTACAGTATTGCTATTTTTACATACTTATTCCTACACCGTTGTTTAGTGTCGAATAAATATTTTACAGCGCATCTATACAATATTAAGAGACAAGTGGACCATGTTACGTATATACGGGTATGCAGCTCTGATAACCGTAATAATCATTACTTATTCACATCAGAAAGTTAGCTATAGACCGAATCCATTTATGGACAACCAGCCGACTTCCAGCATTTTGCTTTCGCGCGACGCACTGCAGACTAAATTCTGGTTGAAAAAGTTGCAGTGTTGCTTTACGCCGTGCTGTGAGCTGGAATGCACACTCACAGCACATCATATCAAGCAAGCACAAACAAATACGACTCATTCTGATGCTGCCTGGCTGAAGGTGAGACGTGTTTGTTTATTTTGTCCAGTATTTTGTATTTTTGAACTTTTTATTGTTTAAAAATACAAAATACTGCACAAAATAGTAGTTTGTACGTGATATAGTTGTCAAATGCCCAAAATGGTGCAGTTGTAACTATATTATATACTAACGACTATTTAGTGCAGTATTATTTTGTATTTTTAAACTATAAAAAGTTTGATAACACAAAAGATTGCTCAAAGTAGTTGTTAGTATGTAATATTACTATCAACTGCACGTAATATTGATAACATTTTTGAAATATTATAACTATTTTGTGCAGTAGATAATAATACTGCATACTAGCAAAACAAGGGACCCGATGCCAAAATGCCTCAGAGTCAGCGAGTATAAAAAGACCTAGTTGGGTGACTCCAACTAGGCAAAGGGAAAAGGTGACCTAATCGGAGAGTCGGGGTTCTTCTGACCCCGATTTTATGGTGGGGCATCTTTAAAGACCTATTGGGGTGACACCTAATAGGCAGGATTCGTGGAATGGGGAATATTCCAACGAGACCCCATTGAGGGTGGCACCTCAGGTGGAGGGGTTACTACTGGGTTTGACACCCTGGTAGTAATTCTGAAAGAATAGGTTAAGGACGGAGGGGCGTGATTGGTGTATTATTAACGGGGAAGGGGGTGGACCTGGCCCCCCCGAGTCGAATGTACGAGCTCATAGTTTCGGCAAACCTACCTGGGCCCCACTGAGACTAGCCTCCGAATAAGTAGGAGAATTAGGCTCAGCGCACCATAGCCCCTCTATGCCCATAAGAGTCCACTAATGGCGGGCGGAGCAAGGTGGGTGAGGTACCTCACGGAGCTCTATATGCACAGCATAAATATTTGAAAAAATATTTTATGCTGTGACTATAGACCTTCAGTCGAATATCGACTCCGTCATAAGTACACGTCCTAATCCCGGGGAAAATCTAAAATAAATAATGTTAAAATTGATATAAAAAACTAAAATTAAAACAGCACTTAAATAGTTGAGATTATTTGGAAACTTAATATTTTAGCAATGTAACAAATTAAAACTATTTAGAAATGGATGAAAGTATAAATTATTTAGAAATGGGTCAAAATTAAAATTATTTAAAAGAGTGTCAAAATTAAAATTGTTTAGAAGGAGGTCAAAATTAAAATTGTTTAGAAGAGGGTAAAAAATTAAAATTGTTTAGAAGGGGGTCAAAATTAAAATTGTTTAGAAGAGGGTAAAAAATTAAAATTGTTTAGAAGGGGGTCAAAATTAAAATTGTTAAGAAGAGGGTAAAAAATTAAAATTGTTTAGAAGGGGGTCAAAATTAAAATGTTCAGAAGAGGGTCAAAATTAAAATTGTTAAGAAGGGGGTCAAAATTAAAATTAGTTAAAAATGGGCCAAAATGAAAGTTATAAAAATCTATTTAAAGGTAAAATAAATTGTCAACTTGTTGGGATCAAAATTTATATACTGCTTTACATTTTGTGATTTTCTCTATAACTAATATATTTTAAAATAAATTTCAGAACTACAAGTAAAAACTTTCAAGTGACCTGCCTTATGTTTGTGGACCTTTTACTGAGTTTAATTCAATAAAAATTATTTAATTATAATCTTAATATAATATAATCATAATTTAATTATTTGGTTAACTTAAGACAATAATTTTATAGTATAGAAACTAAACATTTAATTAAGTTTACTACTGATATTTGAAGACTGAGATTTAAACTGTGATAGAACTAGTCGATTCCAATTGCTGAACTATGGATTGTAGCATTGCTGTAAAATTAGGTTTAATAAACGAATGTAGTAGTACTGTTTTCCCAGCAGAGGAGTTGGATAAACATGCACTTTCAACGTTTAAAGAAAGGTTTGCATTTGAAAGTCGAATGACGATTTGTCATGGCCATGCTAAAGAATTTCTGCACAAGTAAGTTAAGTCAGTATAACGATATACCTTTAAGTTTTATCCACGAATGGAGATATTTATAAGAGTTTCCCCGTAACTTTAGTTTTAATAGATCATTGAAATTTAAACCAAGATGTCAATAGGATCAAAGTAAAAACCTCTGGTCTGAGTAGGAAATATTATGGTTTTACTTCAAATGTTGCTGCTGAAATCGGGAACACACAAGCAATAATAAATTCACAAATATATTCTAGGCACGTGTGATAGATATATTATGTTAGCGACAATAAGTGAATTCAGGCATTAGGCCTAATGCCTAGGCATTAAGCTTAATGCCTAAAAATGCCCGGCATTAGGCATAAAGACTAGTCTTTAAGCTTAATGCCTAAAAATGCCCGGCATTAGGCATAAAGACTAGTCTTTAAGCTTAATGCCTAAAAATGCCCGGCATTAGGCATAAAGACTAGTCTTTAAGCTTAAAGCCTAGGCATTAAGACTAATGCCTGAATTTTGCTCGGCATTAGATTTAATTCCTGGTCTTATTGCCTGATTTGGATGGGAATGACAGTAAATAACAAAAACTTAAGTCTAATACACACTTTCGATGTGTATTCATGTAAAATATAAATGTATAATATGTGCGTCTTGGTAGGTAATACTAATATGTACATGTAGAACATGAAAATGATTGAAAGAAAATCATCACCAAAGAAATTGAACTCACTTATTTTTATTTTTTATATTAAAATTTAATTATAAAATCTAGTCAGAAGAATCATGAGAAAAAAGTTTTTAATGACATCGGGGTATAAAATAAAGTATGAACAATGTCAACTAAAGATAACAAGAGTTTCCAAATCAATTGTGGTGAAACCAAATGTATAAATGTTTTATGCGTTGCCTGGTCGCATAAAAAAATGCAATTTTTTCTTAAGACATTCCTTCCACCATGACGGCTAACAAGTGTGTGTGCCTTATAATGTCATATAAATCTATAAATCTTCTGTAGCAGAAATATCTGTATTGTCCATGCTTTATAGCAAAGTAGTCACTTCACCAGTAACATGATCTTTGAATTCAACAACTTTAGAATTCTTGAGATTGAAATAAGTTTAATTCTTTTTTTCTGAACCCGGTCTCAATAAAAACTATTTAATTTCCTCAATATTCGTCTAATAAAAGAATTTTTTTCGCATGTTATACTATCTATTTTTGCCAATCATTTTCATGTTCTACATGTACATATCAGTATTACCTACCAAGATGCACGTATTATACATTTATATTTTACATGAATACACAGCGAAAGTGTGTATTAGACTTAAGTTTTTGTTGTTTACTTTCATTTCCATCCAAATCAGGCAATAAGACCAGGCATCAAGCCTAATGCCAAGCAAAATTCAGGCATTAGTCTTAATGCCTAGGCTTTGAGCTTAAAGACTAGTCTTTATGCCTAATGCCGGGCATTTTTAGGCATTAGGCCTAATGCCTGAATTCACTTATTGCCGCTAACATATATATACATAAACACCCGGTGTGTAGAAATAAACTGATACTTAAAACAATAGCTCTTCATACCTTTATAAATATAGTCCAGATATATCTATTCTTGCTTATATACTCAAACCTATGTTATGTGAATTATGACGGTTTTCAAGTTAAAGGACTTTTTACTTCTCCATGCGACTTCAATAATGTGTGTTAGGATTATTAACTAATGCAATTACTTATACTGTAGAAAGTAGTGAGATGCATCATGCATGGAGTAAACATTTTTATTCCCTTGTTTGTGCATTTCGTTTAATCACAAATGTAAATAATGTAAAAAACAAGTCTGGGCCAGGTTCAGATAAACATTTATTCTATCCCATCCCAAGTGTGTCAGTCAGTGATAGCGATTTTGAGAAAACTAACCAGTTGAAACCTAAAAACCCAACTGTTGTCTACGCTATTGATCATGATGTGTCATGTGTTTTAAAGCTTTGTGTAAGTGTAATATATATCTTTACTGTTGGTTTGTATTTTTTTTGTAGGGTTAACTGTAAAGAGTAAGCCTTTAGAGATGAATTACAAAAGATATGCAATTGGAAAATCTCAAGCAAACGCGCTCTTCTCAAGAATAATAAAAAAAAACCTAAAAACAAGAATAATATATTAATTTTTAATGTAAAAAATTTTCTTGGAGTATAAAAGCGTCAAACTAAAATCGTTCGTATAGAATACAGTGTACAAAATTTACCACTTTTTAGCCTTTTTTACCATCACAGTGGTAAAAATGCACTTAATGGTAAAAATGCATTTAATGGTAAAAATGGTAAATTTTAGTGATTGATTAGACAGCTGAGTACAGATACACTAGACTTCCTAAAATATCAGTTTTAAAACTTTATTTTCTATGAAATATTTCCAATTAGCCTCTTAATCAATTAAATTAATCATATTTATTTGATTGTATCCTAAAAGTTATAAAAAATGAAGAAAGATTGCGTTTGGTATCGCCCATTTAAATTTGATGCTAATTTAATTGCAATTAATTTCTCAATAGGCAAATAACGGCTATTAGTGAATCCAATTCTGATTGTTGAACACTTATCAATTTGTGACAACAATGATCATCTGCTAAGCTATTTCATACTTTGGCACCGAATTTTATTCAAAATTCAAACACGAAATTTAAATGAAACTAATTTTTACCATTTATACCATTTATACCACTTACCACTACTTTTCAGGTAGTGGTATTTAACGTTAAATACCATTAAAAACCACTTACCACTGGTAAGTGGTAAATGGTATTTTGTACACTGATAGAATAGAATTAGTTCAAACCTTGCACTTATCGATAAAGTCAACATATAGGTCTATATAAATTGGCTTGGAGCATACAAACAACTTCAAACAAGCGTCAAACTAAAATCGTACTATGAAAGCTCATATAGAATAGAATTAGGCCAAGCATTGCACTTGAAATTTTTCTCGGAAATAAATGGGTAACAATATTTAAATATTTCGTGAAACATTTCACTCCCACTTTCTCTGTCTTTGAAAAATTAAATATTTGAAACAAATGAAGTAAATACAGACCATGAAAAAGGCAAAATGGTGCATTTTTGGTATGGCCTTCTTGCCCCGCAAGATTAGCAAAAAGGCACCTTTTTTGTTACTATAAATCAAATGAAATAAGTAAAATATACAGGAAATAGCAATATTAATGTTTCCTATGAAAAGGAAAATTCTAAAAATATAAAATTAAATCATAATACAGCTATCACATTCAAATAATCAAATGAGCCCAAGACGGCACAAAAAGGCACAACAAGGCAATATTTATTGTAGTTTGTTCCGTTATCCCAGGCACAAAATCACGCAATACTTGGACTTCTCCAGCAAGATTATATATACGTTAGCACTGCCTTGGTATTATTATTCCAAAACATCCATCCAATATACAGATAGTTGGTTATATAATTATGACAATAGCATGACTTCGGCCTCCCACGTTAGTTTTCTCGGTGGAATTGATGTTTTGGAATAGTTATATGTATAAAATTCTGTATGAGAATGAAATATATTATACTTACGTGTTCAATATTGTTTGACGAAACGAACAAGAAAAGAAAAGTTCTTTTTCTGGTTGGTTGAATAATATTAAACCATGATATATAGAATTATTTGTCCTTCCATCAATATCATTAGCAAGCTCATAGAAAACCGACTTATGTAAGTACCATTGTATGTTTGCATGTAGTCCTATTGAGATCTGCATGTGTTTGCTCATTTATTCGGGTCAAGAAATTACAATTACATATTACAAATACCTATACAACAAAAATATGCTGCCAAATAAATTTTGTTTAATAAATAGCAGAAGAAAACCTTGAGCATGGGCGACGTGGAGAAAGAAGTTAAGCATCTGAAGAAATGAATCGACAAATTTAGATTCTAATGAACGCATATCACAATTACATTTCTTCCACATGCAACATTATTTTAGATGGCGTGCGCATGAAAGATTGTACAGTCTGGACAGTACCGTATTTAGAAGTCAATTTCGGAGGGGGCAATGATATCATAGGACAATATATATTAGGCATAATCGCGCGAAGCGCGAAAAATTTTGGCTTATTTTGTCTAAAATGAGTCAAAAATAGCCTAAAAATCATATAAAATCGCGCGAAGCGCGAAATTTTTTGGTATTTTGAGAAAAAATTTTCCTTTTTCTTGGATTTCGGGGGGGGGGGCATTTGCCCCCAATGCCCCCCCCTCAATACAGCCTTGAGTCTGGATGCAGCTACTAACTCTACAAGAAATGTCGAATCTATTTCTATTTCTAATCATTTACGAATCATTGAAAAGTTATATTTTCCCACCAAAATAAATCAACATACAAATTTCATATAAACTCATATTTAAAAACAATTGTGCACAATTTTTTACTAGAAATTGGCAAACACTAATTTTGCTGTCGAAATACGGGAATATTAAAGACAGCATCATGCAGCAGCACAAAAGTAAGATATAGATTTACAAATCAATATCTATTATTGATTCATTATTTTATACTTAAACATGCTTCCAATCCTGGTATTGGTATGTCTATATATATTGAATGTTATAATACATTAAGGCATGTATAATATACTATGTACTAACATCACGATCTGCTTGCTCAATATTCACGTAGTTTTAGGATATACTAACAACCCTAACTAAATAGTGGTAAAATAAATAAAATATTTTCTTAGCTACTTATTTGACATGTTTTTGCCTACAGTTTTTGTTGCCATAAGCTTGTATTATATGATATTTAAAGCTTTTAATAATATTTATGCTAGTGGATGATTGCAGAGGTAAACCATGGAGAATTAAGCAAAATGGCCGCGGGCAATAATGGATAATAATTACTGCTAGGCTGAGGAGGCAAATGTTCATATATTGTTAATGATTGCTTTTTATTTTGTTATTTCGAAACAAAACATTTCAAGGAACCGATTGCAAAAGTGTTTTAATTTAATCATCGGCAAACGTAATGGTTGAGTTTCTTTTTATAAGTCTCTGGTGGATTGGGGACCTCACTAAGGAATAATCATTGTTATTGCGCTCGATAGATGCCCCACCACTGCACTTGACTGTACATGCACGTTTCCTTCAAATTAATAAAATATTACAGCGAATTTCAAAAAATTATTATCAGAATTATCACATTATTTTCATACAGTAGTATAATGACGCTTATCGTTGCGAACATATTTTATTGCAGAAAATTTTAGAGGAAACTAGAAATTTAACATTAGCTACTACAATCAGCATTCTCATTTTTAAGTCCGCTCGTATCTCCCACAAGAAAGTCAAAGTGTATGTCAAAGCTATACAGATTGCAATGTAAAATATAGTCGAAATATTTGAATTATAAAATGTTAGGGGCCGTGGAGCACTGATTTCCCAGCAGGTTGTACACGTAGAAAAGTTAAATTCCTTGAAATGATCAATCCATAAATGGAAAAGGCCAGAGTGACTTAAAATGAACAATTTCTGCTTGAAAAATGAATTGAGCATTGGCGAATCTTGACTATCAAATCCCATGTAAATGGGAAATAAAAATGAGTTTTCTTCTGTTCCATAATATAACTGTCGGTTTGGTTCAACACCGCCGTGTTCGGGATTCCACAAGGAATCATTCAAAGCACGATGCAAACGAGAACTTCTGAGAATTAGCACAGAGTTATTGCATTGTGCAATCCATTTTTGAGTTTCCAAGAATGGAAATCCAAATGGGAATCGAAGGAGTTTGTTAATACTTTCCATTAAACTGGCCAATTTCGAAAATCCATTATTTTTATACATAGGCAAAATCTCCGCAACAATTTTGTGCATCAAAAAAACTGGATAAAACATTTCTTTTGTTTTTTCAAATTCATATGTGTGCACAGCTGCTTTGACAAGGCTTTCGCTCTCGTTGTGGAAATAAATAGGGTTAAATGCATTATATTTGAAGCATTTTTTTCGTAAAAAATGAGTACCGTTCACTATACGGCAGTAGTAAGAATGGAGTATTCTAAGTTGGTACCCCAACCCAATGTAAAAGGGATCGAATTCTATTGCACCCGCAATTTCCCCAAGCGCAGTTATGTTAGACAGGTTTGCCAAATGCTCCATCGATTCGATTTGTTTTACAGGACGTGGCTCTACTAAATCAGTAATGACAATTCCCTTGTAGCAGTTTGTGATCACAATAAACATTAGCAACAACGGACCGATAACTAGCTTGAGCCATACGAGTTTTTCTGCTTTTGGTGATAAGGAATAACTGACTTCCAGCAAATATGCATAACAAATCATGATGAATGGAATATTTTCATCTTTAGTGTAATATACAACGCCATAAACAAAGGCGACCACAGAAATAGTTGTAAGAATGATGGCCAGCCACGCATACGGTTCGAAAGGTCGGATATAGCCATAGAACGAGAGACTCTCATCCTCCAAAACGACACAAGAAATAAAATTGAACGAATCTTTCATTGTTGTAATTAAAGAAAAGTATGGACTGTGACCTAATTGAAACCCTTTATTAGTAAATTGGAAATATAATTTTAAGTGGTAGGCATTTTCAAGTATGTCTTTTTCCTCACAGCAAGTCAAAAATAAGTTATTCGAAATTGAGATAGAAGAGTTTGGGAATTGTTCTAAAATAATTGAAGCAATCGGAAGAGAAAGACTATTTACTCCGGTGAATAAATAGTTTGTAAAATAAGCATTGACTACAGGCTTATCACAATACTTTGGTCCCTCATGCTCAGCTTTCCCTTTCGCCCACCCGTAGTCTCTATCTAGAATGTCTAGTGTATACTTATTTGTAAAGGTCACAAATGTTTTAATTGCCCATTTGCGCAGTGAATGTCCTTCACATGCGTTTTGTGAACAAAAAGGTATCGACTTGTAGCTAATTCCCATTTTTGGTAATTTCTGACTGGATTGACTCTCGAAATGTGATGGGGAAACGAAATAAATCAATGATTTATTTTCATTCGAATATGATAATAAAAACCAAGATTTTGATATAAATATGCGATGCACAATTTCTGGTACGTTATACTTTAATTTTGAGGTATCGAAAAATGTATCAGAATTTGATTTCGCAGATTCCATAACATTTCTCTCAATGAATATGTAAACAGAAGAATGTTCAGCAAAATTGTACCAGTTTATCCATAATATCGCATAAGTTTCGGCTATGAAGTCTTCATTATAAGAAATTTCACTGTTGTGGATAATTAACGCCATTTCCATGAAATATTTCGGATCGAAAGTGATTATTGTACGTACTATGCAAGTAAAACGACTCGTTGGTCGTGGAGAACTTATGGTCAAGTGTTCTTTTTTGTACAATGTTGCACATTTTTCTAAGCGCATTGTAAAGTAATTCCCTCGCTTAAAATCACTTGTACTTTTTCTGCAGTACCTTTTATTTTCTTCGAACTTTAGAGTTGTAACTGCGTAAGGAATATTGATCTCCTGTACTTCTTTTATCAAAGAATCTCCCTTTGAAGTAGTAGACGCACTCTCCTGCCAAATCAGGTTAATATAGCAATATTCTTCCTTTTCCATCAATTGTAACAATGTCCATCCCAAAGAAAATTCAATGACATAAATTAACAAAATCACAAAACAAACAACTTTTTCCATGTTTATTGGAAATCAACAAGGCTACTTTTTTATATTAAATGTATCACTTTATTACCACGATTTCCAGTTAATGTTAACCAATAATTAACGAAGATGCGGTGAAGCGCGTTTCTGTTATAATTTCTGTATATCTAGTATAACTTATGTAATCTTGAATTTTAGAGCTATAACATGATTTATATTACTACATTGTTTTACTTTAAATTTTAATAATGACGTTTCATGCAATCGTAAAAAATAGTTTATAAAATAAGCATTGACTACAGGCTTCCCACAATATTTTGTTCCCAAATACTCTGCTTTCCCTTTCGCTTAGAAATATAAGATTAAACGTTTACTTGTTTACTCTTAATGCTTTCCTCCTTGAATTTGATGTTGAAAAATAAATGTCCCTTATTTTTGCTAGTATATATAGTAAACACAAAATCTTCACATCAACTTAAAGAAGTGAATACTAGATAGATCCACGTTTGTCAGCTAGTATAAATCTTTCCTGCTGTAATTTAATTTTCAACATTTTGTTATGTTTTTATTACATCGGCACACTTAATTTCACGTCTGTTCAAAAATCTAGCTTGAAATTTACTGAATAATCGCCAACTAATTAGTGAAAATCGTTCTCAATAAGGGCGATGTTCAATACTTAACGTGTAAATGGCAACATTACGTCAAGTAGGGATATTTACACACTATATTATATTAAGTTTAACATTCCATTTATGCTAAAAACCAACAATTTCAGCTGTTAGTAGTTTTTTATTTAGGAATTTATTTTCTAGTTGAAAAATGTCAATTCAATTACCAATAATCTGTATACAAGTCAATGAAAATCAGTTGAAAAAAGGTTGCTTAAAGTCAGACGTGATTCACTGTTTATTATAATATAGCCAACTACAGAAGTACAAAGTGAAAACCTTTGTGAAGGCTGCTTATATAGGAGCTTCTCCTGTTGTCCCACACAAAAAAAGTCACGTAATACTTGGCCTTCCCCAGTGTCAAACAAGATTAGGTAAAGTAGCACTGTCTTGGTACTACTATTCCAAAACATCCATTCCACTTTTCATATAGATCATATTATGGCAGAATGGAATAAGCTGATTTTTAACCACCCACGTTGGGTTATGAGTTTCTCGGCTTCGAGTTCTCGTCGAACTAAGTCTATTGTATTCTGCCATAGGATTAAATTGTTTTTCTAAATGAATAGTGGAATGGATGTTGTGGAACAGTTATGTTTATAATTCTGTGTGGGAGTGAAATATATACTTACATTGTTTGACGAAACGAAGGAGAAAAGAAATCTGAAAACAAACGCACTCTTTCTGATTGGTCGAATAACATTAAAATGTGATATATAGAATTCTTTGTCCTTCCAAAAATATCATCAGCAAGCTCACAGAAAACCGACCTATGTATTCTAACCATAGTATGTATGTGTTGTAGGCGGAGAGGGAAAGGTTACTGGGAGGGATATAGTGTCCCTCTCCGACTAGGCAGGGAGAGATAGCTCTGTACCGCTAGCGGTACCGAGCCATGAGGTTTCCGACTGGGAGGGATATGTCGTCAAGGATTGATATGAATGATTCTATGTGTATAAGTGCAGTTTAAGATTACCATTTTCTAGTCTTTGGAGAACTTTACATGGTAAGTTTGTTGGATCAGTATTTGATCCAACAAAATGTCCCTGTAAAAAGAATGATATACACTGTGGTACTAAATGCCACAACGGCAGCAGCCGTTCTTGCAAAAATTTAGATAATTGAACTCCTGGCTTTGGAAAAAATATCAATTATTAATAATTATAGCAGCGTAACATACTTAACTATTTGACTGTCAATCTTGACTTAATAATTTATGATTTTATTATGACTGATTCAAAAAGTGCAATATACTTAATATTTATGAATATTATAGAAAATAATGATTACAATGAATAAATATAAGAGTAACCTAAAATCTGCGACATTTGTGGCACTTATACACATAGAATCATTCATATCAATCCTTTACGACATATCCCTCCCAGTCGGAAACCTCATGGCTCGGTACCGCTAGCAGTACAGAGCTATCTCTCCCTGCCTAGTCGGAGAGGGACATTATATCCCTCCCAGTAACCTTTCCCTCTCTGCCTACAACATATGTATGTAGTCCGATTGTGCTCTGCTTATTTTGCTCATCGATTCGGGTCAAGAAATTAAAGTAACTACAACAAAAATATGCTGCCAAATAAATTCTTGTATAACACATAGTTGAGAAAATCATTGGGGATTAGCGACGTGCAAAATGAAGTTTAAGCACAAAATTAAGCGACTAATTTACATTCTCCATTTACATTCCAAGTAAGTGTCGTTGAAAATCATTTATGTCAAGTAAATCTATGTCCTAAAAGAAAATGCCAAAACTAATTTTGCATTCGCTTTCGAATCATTGAAAAGTTAATTTGTAAATAACATACCTACATTGAAATTGATTGAACCACACAGTTATTCTCAAACATACAAAATCATCTATATCAATTAAAACCTTGTGCACAACTAATCTCAAGAATGCCCTTTGCGTAACAAATTAAATTCCTTCCCATTCCTTTTCCATTGCCTATAGTTCTTGATTATTTATGTAAGTTAATAATTGGATTTACTTTATCATGAATATCATGTAGTTGAATGGTTTTGCATTTACTTCCAATTGAACAACACAAAACCCACGTAAGGCATATCCTATATAATATTATTCAATTTTTTGTACTACTATACTGTGATGCAAATAACAAACAACACGAAATAACGCTATAAAATATAAACGAGCATTCCCAATGGCCAAATAATATACTAATGTACTACCAATACGGCCTGCTTTCCCAAGACATTGATTTAGGATATTATAATATTAACAACCCTAACTAGTAGTAGGAATATAAATCTGAAATATTTTACTATATAGGTTTATAAAATTGTATAGCCATCCACTCAAGGTGTATATTCCGAACCGACATCAATTCAATAGTAAACGGTATTTAAAATATTTTTTAAATCTTCTAATGTGGATCATTTTTAACGTTTGACTTTAAAATTGTAGAGACATCCAAATAGATCCAAATCTTTGATCCATAAATTGTACCAGTAAAGATAAGTAGTATTGAAAGTATTGAAACGTAGAAGACTATCCATAAATTTTATTCTGGTTTCATCACTGAATAGACATAATCTTTACACCTTATAATAGTATACCAGACATGTCTACGCAAGGATCGGAATTCAAATTTGGAATTCACGCACATTTTTATCTAGCGAGTACTAATATAGCATGAAAATGGTACTGTCAATCTTGGTAATATCAGACAAAATCAATTCTATTTTCCTTCGTGACTATATAATGGGAAAACTTTTTTCTTTGTCACAATCATAGGAATCCAGATAAATGGATGGATCTTCTCCGCCACTTTAGTATATTATCCTGTCGACATTGTTTCAAGAATGACTAACCACGTTCTTTATATAACCTTTCATACTGCCAACATTTTCATCATTTTTGTCATTTATACACAGGGGTATTTATTTATGTCACACAAACAGACAATTTGGCTTAAAAAAGACCCTTCTGCCTAATTGGGCCATTGGGTCACTTTTGTGTTGCTCAAGGATTGAGTCTCGTATCGTATATAGGGCATAAATAATAATGGCAACGTTAGAATTTAACCATCGGAAATTGCAACAAATATATACGAAAAATCCAAGCACTAGTTAATAAATCAGTAAATTAGGTTGTAATCATACTCTTATAGAAAATTATTTTTTACATATCCACTATAAAGTACAAAAATATTTTTCGGAATGATTACCTGGAAGGCAAAGAAATTATTCTGATGGGTGTTTTCAATATTCAATTGCTACTGACGCGGGAAAACGTATCTTCAATAGAGGAGCATTGTTAATCATTTAATTGTAATATATTATTACCCCTACCACATAAAAACCACATATTGAAGAAGCAGATCTATCTAAACCTAAGCTAAACATTATAAACATTCCTTAACAAGCATATTGTTATGCAATATAGGTAATATTAGATTAATAGTACGAGTCTACAAACATCACGGAAGAAGAAATGGAATCACAAATGCATGAAGAAATTCGGTAATGTAATTGCCTAAACCGATAACCTTTTAATTTAAATCATTATAATTTACCGTATAAATTATAGCCCTTCTGGTGGACTCGATCTAGGTTTACTTACTTTCCATATTGATACAATATGATATTGTCTATTTGGCGTTGTATTGCAGCAACATTGGCCTGTGATTTTCCTCTGGCTGACTTTATAATAAAGTAATAAATATTAAAACACATCAACCGAAAACATATTAAAATACCTATTACCAAATATTAAAGCAAATCATATCAAACAGCACAGCAAACTGAGGTCAATGCTAACTATGACTAGTTATGTAAATCCATCAGCCAGTCGTACACCATGAACTGAGCCATAAACACAGAAGTTATATAGTAAGATCAAAAATATTACCTTTAAATTGTAAATTGATTATTTTGTAATTCAAAACTCTAAATTTTAAAGCAAAAAATTTAAAAAAGAAGCAAAAATAGATTTGAGACTCCTTTGACTTCAATTTAGGATATATGTAGTTGCTTAAGTGGCAAAAATAAACGTACTATAGATAATTGTAGAGGTTCTTTTAACCGTGCCGGCTGAGGCCGGCGCGGTGGATGTCAGTAAACCAATGTCTTCCACGGAAAATGAAAGTAATACTTCAGACAATTGACAATACCGGAAGCAGCTTTTGACCAACTATAGAGACCATAGTTAAGCTAAGACGTTTGCTACGTTTCCATTTATTTGGATTTGGATCAAAACAGGTCATGTTCTAAAGCAGAGCTAGTCTAGAGTTATTTTCCTTTCATATTATTCCTAAAAGTCAATGCGGCGTTATTACGTTGCAGCAACTTTGGACATTGCTGTTTCTCTGACTTACTTTATAATAAACCAATAAATATTAAAACAAATCAATCAACAACAACATATAATATCTTCACCCAAATATTAAAGCAAATGCAATCAAACAGCAAAGAAAACTGACGTCAGTGCCCATATTTTCTCAATAGCTAAGTAAATCAATTGACCATTTATTCACCATAAACAGTGCCTGAAACACCGATTTTACACTAACATAATAGATACTAACTTCAAATTTTAATTCGGTTGTTTTGTAATTAAAATTTCTATATTTCCGTTATATTGCTTCAATTGTATGATATAGGTGTTTAATTTGAAAAGATCAACGGACCAACACCAGTAGACAATTATAGAGGTTCTATCAACCGTGCCGGCTTCAGCCGGCACGGGTGTTATTAGCAAATCAATATCTTGCACAAAAAAGAAAGTACTACAGACGATATCAGAAGAAGCATTTGACCAGCTGGAATTCACGGTTAAACTCGGGCGTCTGCTACGAGTATCTTCATTTGTTTGGGACAAAGAAGATCATGTTCTGAAGCAGATAAATAGCAAAACTACAGCTGCCGTTCTTTATTTGCACGTTTTTATATATTTTTGCCTTGCCATATTTTTCACGATTCAGTCAATAAGATTTGCAAAGAAGGAAAACGAAATTGTGTCATATATTCTAGCTTTGATTTTGAGTGCTGGGTGTTGTTGTCTAATCCTTGTTGGCATCATTTGGATACGACTTTCACGTGTTGTTGCTGCAATGTTTACCGACGGGTTAAAGATCCTCGGTGACTTTGAAGGTATATATTTTATTAATTCTCATTAAAATTATGCAGTATAACAATGTTCAAATGACAATTGTTTTTAGCAAACTATTTCTACAAGAAGGAAGCAACACAAAATAAACTACTCATTAAAATCCTAAAAGGGCTTAATCTCTGCACTTTCACGTTTCCTTTTCTAATATCATCTGCGTACCTTGTTCTTCACAGACAACCACTACTACTATATGTAGAACTCCCAATACAATATCAGCATTTCTCGCTCGTGATTTTCGTAGCAATTTTTGCGTTCTGCATCACTCTGCCCCATTGTCACCGAGTTGAAGCTGTTGTTAATTACATACCAACTTGTATGCGGTTTTACAAACGGGTTTTCGTAAATCACTTTGAAATAGTTTTAGTAGTGGATTTAGTATCAGAATATCAAATAATAAACAATGAAAGTCGTCTTTATTTTTATATACACGAAAGTTTACAACAATATTATCTGTATTGGCTATTGTGGCAGTCATACTTGTATGACCAGGATTAAAAATTAAGGCGTTTGAAATTAAATAAAAAATTGTTTTACAGTTTTGTTATATTTTCTGTATAAAACATTACATTGTAGAATATACTAGTAAATTCAGCATATATTAAAAACGTTGATCATATTATTGTGATATTATTTTAATGATTAAAATATTTTTCAGATTGGGGAAAGAACACTACATGTCAATAGACGTCGTTCGACAGACTCCGACAATAATAGCGAAATACAACACCATTTTCAAATATTACATGCAGTATATCCAAGAAATATTTGGCATGCTATTAGAACCCGTTCAGTCATTGGTAACAAGAGTACTAATAATTCTGTTTGTTTTTGTTATAAATCACAACATGGCTTTACCACCTCTTATCACAATTTTCCTATGTTATAGTACCTTTTCCGTTTTCATTTTATGGTGTCTACTGTTAGCTACATTTCACAAAATGACCGAGACCTACAACAACACAGTAAAAAGCTACACAGCACTCTATAGTTCACAGATTGTGCAAGATGCTATGTACATCAAAAGGTGCCTACGCTTACATAAAGAATTGCATTTTAGAATTGGGTTAGACGAACCAATTACTGTACAAAGCGTTCCCTGTTTTATATTGAGTCTTAGCAGAGGGGTAGTAAAATTGCTTATATCTGCTGGGGACGTTAGAGAGCTATTTGGTGAGCCATAGAAACAGAATGAACAACACAACTAACCTTAATGAGAAATCTGCTATCCTTCTGCCTTTCTGTTAATAAATTCAATCACAATTACTTGTACACAAGGCACATCAAGAGAATGCCTTATACAATAAATTAAATCCTTTCCTATTCCATTACCTAATGATCTTTATTATTTATGTAAAGTAAAGTAATACTTTGACTCACATAATCAAAGTCAAAGTTGGTTATGCTATTAATACTTTCCACAACACAAAACCCAATAAATAGGCAAACTTTATTCAATTTTTCGTACTAAATCGATTTAAGTAAACAACAACTACTTAATTCATGCAATTGATATACTATGTAAAAGTAAAGTAGAGCTCCAATAGTGTTTCTCAGACTTATGCCTATCTCACTGAGCAGCCGTGGCATTATATTTTTGACTCTCATTTCATTACCTACTCTCCTGCCACCGCATGTGAGTTGACCCTAATCCCCACACACTTAATCGGAAGCGACGAGTCGAACCTAACATTTAAGTTTGGGTACCAGGGACACTGACTATTGATACAGAAGTGTCGACTTACATTATGACAGTCCAGCACAATATCCAGTTAGTTATACGAAGATATTATTTTACTTTTCTTTTTTGGGGCTTGTTTGGCTACATAGATTAACAATAGAGAGTAAGTGAGGTATAGAAGATGGGACAATTCTTTGTTTTTGTTGAAGCCACTAAGCCGCTGCCCACTAGTTGAATCAAATGTGTTGACTGGCTGAGCGGATCAGCTGACTTGAATCAAGTGTGCTGATTGGCTAGACCATAGCTTCACAGTAATAAATAGCATGCCATTTCTCTTATTAAAGTCTTGACACAACACGGTAGATGGCGACTATTCTGTGGTTTGGCTATGTTCATACCGTGTAATATTCATGTTCATAGGCTCCTCAACCCTAACACCTAAGCAAGCAGCGCAGCAGTACCTTGGTTAGTGGCGCGTTCGGTGCATTAGGTCACTGCTGTCGGGTTGTCCAGTTCGATCCCTGCCCCTGACAGGATTAAGTTCCTTAATTGCCGTAAAAAGTTGCCTCACTCCTAAAGTGCACAGATTTGTAATAACGCTGCTCTACTGGCAAGAGTAGCATGATCCTTGGAGTGGACGGCGCTTATAAATTTAAAATTAAATAAAGCCTACCTTAATCTGATTGGGGATTTAGTCAGTAGGAGACGGCTTATGACTCCTTAGAAAGAACAGCTAACGGGGTAACCCGGCCAGAGCCGATCAGTCGATGTCATATAAATAAAGCGATCAAATCAAAATAACTATCCAGCCAGCCATATCAACTTTAAAACACCAAACTGATAAGTAGTTGTAAAGTCCAACCGTGAGGTTAAACTTTACAACTCGTTTTGAGTATCACGAAGCTGTGGATAAGCTAATTCGTGAAAGTCAGTCTTCTCCCCGCGCTATTACCCTAAACTTCACCTTAATCCTAATATATCCTTAATTACAATTATATTTAAATTACATGCTATATATATATGATGCTATTGTTAAATATTAAGTCTAGTTTACCTAATTGCTAGAAATATGCTTAACTAATTCTTATGCTAAAATTATCTAAGTATTTAAACTAAAAACTGGATAGAACCAGTAAGTTTTCTCGTAAGACCAATGTATAAGCATTTTCTGTTATCTTAGCTCAAAATTAAATATTTAATTAGCTGATAGCTAAGATTAATTTTCGTCAAAAGACAAAGGAATCGCTCGGGTATAAATATCACCCGCAATTCCTTAGTCTTGATCAGTTGCTCTTGGACTCCTTCCGACGCTGTTCCTGTCGTTCCTGTTATCCACTGTGCGATTGCTACCAGTCAACTCGTGTGGACTTCTTTGGACTTCTTCATTCAGTTGTGTTTCAATTTATTCTCCCATCGTTGTGTATTAACGTGTACTTCAGTTGTACGACAACTTGATTTACTTACGTGTGCGGTTGTTGGGTCAATCAGTCGTAAGTCCCTCTTAGTGTTTAGTTAGTTAGTATTTAGTTAGTAATAGTTAGTCTTGTAGTTGTTAAGTTAAGTAATAGTTCCTTCTGTCCTAAGCTTCCTTTAGTCCAGAACAAACTTCATCTATTACTTGTATTCCTACTTGCGTATGTGTTATCTTGTCTTGCCATCTTCGATACCTTGCATGACCGTTCACTCTCTAGTATTAGTAGTGGTAACCCCACTGAGTATCGACGTATACCCTAGAGTCACCTCATCCTAGAGTCAACCTCATCCTAGAGTCAACCTCATCCTAGAGTCAACCTCATCCTAGCGTCAACCCAATTCTCATAGTCAACCCAATTCTTATAGTCAACCCAATTCTTATAGTCAACCCACTACCTAGTCACCCCATTCCTATCTAAGAATCATCTCCAGCATAATTCCATCATTTTACCTCCTGCT
The DNA here is from genome assembly GCA_020055645.1 of Tomocerus qinae. Taxonomy (NCBI): domain Eukaryota; kingdom Metazoa; phylum Arthropoda; class Collembola; order Entomobryomorpha; family Tomoceridae; genus Tomocerus; species Tomocerus qinae. Next base: position 11,428,692 of record CM034546.1, on the reverse strand, counting down.
TGCTTCCTGAGTATTGCACTCATTCCTGCCTACACCTGTACTATACATATACCATTATATAGTGACCTGAGATATGTTAATGATCACGCCATTGCACAGCCATGACGATACATGCTGGTAATCACGAAGACACACCGCAGGCCATATTCACATACAATAATCAGAGGATTATTAGTACCCCAAGTTGTATTTTTAAATGTTGTATTATTTTATTGAAGGCTAACTAATATACTAATGCTATTAAAATACTAATTTACTTTCATGATAACAATAACAATATTACTTACAAAAATATCCAAGCACCGAATCTCTCTATAGTATAATCATGTTTTACAAGTTGCGCAGTGAAAAAATTTGTAGGTATGTTTGTTTATATTATCGTGTGTTAAGTTACCGCTCTTACAGCTAAGCAGAACCTATTCTTAAACGTTGCCTAAATGTGGTAAATCCCAACAAGTCCATATTTTTAATAACATATCAGTTCGTGTTTTTTGTATGCAAATATTTCCATCTTTCGGTTAGCTAAAGGTTTCTATTATTTCATGTGCGGAAAAATTTTAAATTTGGCACTTTACATTGTTGAAATTATGGTACAAGACAATACACTTGTCAAGTTCCTCCACCCTGTCCGGAGATACGGACAGTTTTCTAAAATAAAAGCCCCTATACCTATCAATGCAAAATCTCTATCTACGACCCGGACCCACCAAACGAGAAACCATGAAAAGTTCAATTAGATAAAGCTGTGCAACTGAAATACTTTCTTCTCATCGTACAATATTGTCCCCGTGATACAAACATAGCTTCATTTATAATAGGCAAGCCCGTATCCAGTAGGAAGGGCGCGAATATATCCCATTTTTCACACTATTTTTGGTTGCGCGGCACCCCCTCTTCCCCCTTGACAAAATTTCTGAATACGTTAACAGGCAGTGTCGTATCTTACCTTTCTCTTCTGCAAACACACGTCCGCGTCCGGTCAATGTATAAGTGAAAAGGTACTAGAACACACGGGGAACATACGAACTCACACACACACAACTAGTTTTGGTTGAATTTATGCAAGTATATAATTTGTCGGCTGCCAACCCCCCTAAGTATAAGAATACTTTGGGTAACCACTGTGAATATATTATAGATTCCGCTGTCTATATTGTAATGGTCTATCACGGGTATAGTTTATATTATAGCAAAGAAAAATTAATGGTATAATCTAACAATTTAGTCGGGCTGTTGCATGAAAAATAGTAAATAATATTGAATATGTTTTATGTACCTATACCGTGGCGGGCATTATCTTTGAGTTGAAATTTGGTCAGTTTGACTAAGAACATGAAATTGTTATACTGTGTGTGAAATTTTTGTTAAAATTAATTTGAACTAATCTAATTATGTTGTCAACATTTAAGGTGTTTGGGTAATTGTCTCAATCTGTTGGTGCGGAATGTTATTTCATTTCCAGTTGTGGGAATGTCCTGGCGAGTCGTGTGGCATAGGGAGAGGGCTGTAGCCTTTGTCCGCGCGTTTAGTAAAAAGTTTTATGTATGGTTATCTAGTGTAAGCATATAATATTTCATCTGAAGTTGTCAGTTATTCGGATGAATATTACCCTTTACTTGTAATGTTAATATATGTAATGAAAATTGACATGTGCTATGGGCTAATGCTCGACGAGTGCATTTGAATAAAATCTAATCAATCAATCAATCAATAATTCAAACAATTGTCCCAAAAAATATTTCAAGATACCGATTACAATTTGTCAATCTTAAAAAACAAAGTTACAATACTAGATCTAATCTCTACATCTGGGTCTACCGCTCAAAGTTATTGTTTTAATTATCGACAAACGTCATTACCTTCTATGGCCTAAAAATTAATAATTTTCCAAGAACTGATGAACGGCTGATTCCGAAATCATAATTAGAGTTGCCCGTGCCAATATTCCTAGAGCAGAATATTGACGCTTATCGTTTCGAAAATATTTTAGTACACAAAACCTTGGAAGAATTAGCTAGCAATTTAAAATTAGCTACTACAATCAGTATTCTCGTTTTTAAGGCAGCTCGTACCTCCCACAAGAAAGTCAAAATGTATGTCAAGGCTATGCAGATGGCAATGTAAAATATAGTCGAAATATTTGAATTATAAAATGTTAGGGGGCGTGGAGGACTGATTTCCCAGCAGGTTGTACACGTTGAAAAGTTAAATTCCTTGAAATGATCAACCCATAAATGAAAAAGGCCAGAATGGCTTAGAATAAATAATTTTTGCTTGAAAAATGAATTGAGCATTGGTGTACTTTGACTATCAAATCCCATATAAATGGAAAATGATAAAAATGAGTTTTCTTCTGTTCCATAGTATAACGGTCGCTTTGGTTCAACACCGCCGTGTTCGGGATTCCAGAAAGAATCATTCAAAGCACGATGCAAACGAGAACTTCTGAGAATTAGCACAGAGTTATTACATTCTGCAATCCAGTTTTGAGGTGTCAAATATGGAAATCCAAATGGAAATCGAAGGTGTTTGTTAATATTTTCCATCAAATTGGCTAATTTCGAAAATCCATTATTTTGATACATTGGCAAAATCTGTGTAACAAATTTCTGCATCAAAAAAACTGCATAAGAGCCTTTGCTTTTGTCAAATTTATGTTCATACACAGCTGCTTCAACAAGGTCTTCGCTCTCGTTGTGGAAAAAAATTGGCTTTAATCTATTATAATTAGAGCATTTTTTTCGTAAAAAATGAGTACCGTTCACTATACGGCAGTAATAAGATTGGAGTATTGAAATTTGGTACCCCAACCCAATGTAAAAGGGATCGAATTCCATTGCACCATCGATTTCACCAAGGGCAGTTATGTTAGACAGGTTTGCCAAATGCTCCATCGATTCGATTTGTTTTACAGGACGTGGCTCTACTAAATCCGTAATGACAATTCCCTTGTAACAGTTTGTGATCACAATGAACATGAGCAACAACGGACCGATTACCAATTTGAGCCAGACGAGTTTCTCTGCTTTTGGTGATAAGGAGTAACTGACTTCCAACAAATATGCATAGCAAATCATGATGAATGGAATATTTTCATTTTTTGTGTAATGTACAACGCCATAGACGAAGGCGAATACAGAAATAGTTGTGAGAATGATGGCCAGCCACGCATAAGGTTCGAAAGGTCGGATATACCCATAGAACGAGAGACTCTCATCCTCCAAAACGACACAAGAAATAAAGTTGAACGAATCTTTCATTGTTGTAATTAAAGAAAAGTATGGACTTCGACCTAATTGAAACCCCATATTAGTAAATTGGAAATGTAATTTTGAATGGTAAGAGTTTTCAAATAGTTCCTTCCCCTTATAGCAAGGTTTAAACATGCTGTCCGAAATAGATATAGAAGAGCAGAGTTCAGTTTTAGCCGGCTAAAACTACATATGCCCACCCACCCGGGTAAAAGGGGCAAAGTGGGTAGTGGGCAAAAGGGGCAAAAGTACCTAATATTCAAAATTTTGCGCCAATTTTTACATCCTTTAGTGTATCTATTTGCCCCATTTTGACTTTTGCCCACTTTTGCCCCTTTTGCCCACTAGCCACCTATCAATTTACCCGCCCACTAGCCACTTGTGCCCCCTAGCCACCTAGCCACTACCCACCGGCTAGTTGAACTCTGTAGAAGAGTTTGGGAATTGTTCCAAAATAATTGAAGCAATCGGAAAAGAAAGACTATTTACTCCCGTGAATAAATAGTTTGTAAAATAAGCATTGACGACAGGCTTCCCACAATACTTTGGTCCTAAATACTCAGGTTCCCCTTTCGCCCACCCGTAGTCTGAATCCAGAATCTCTAGTGTATACTTACTTGTAAAGGTCACAAATGTTTTAATTGCCCATTTGCGTAGTGAATGTCCATCACATGCGTTTTTTGAACAAAAAGGTATCGACTTGTAGATAATTCCCATTTTTCGTAATTTCTGACTGGAGTGACTCTCGAAATGTGATGGAGAAACGAAATAAATCAATGATTCATATTCTCTTGAATATGATAATAAAAACCAGGACTTTGATATAAATATGCGATGAACAATTTCTGGAACGTTATGCTTTATTTTTGAAATATCGAAAAATAAATCCGAATTTGAGTTTGCAGATTCCATTATATTTCTTTCAATGAATATGTAAACGGAAGAATGTTCTGCAAAATTGTACCAGTTTACCCAGAATATCGCATAAGTTCGGGCTATGAAATCTTTATTATAAGTAATTTCACTGTTGTGGATAATTAAAACCACATCCATAAAATATTTCGGATCGAAAGTAATTATTGCACGTACTATGCAAGTAAAACGACTCATTGGACTTGGAGGACTTATGGTCAAGTTGTCTTTCTTGTACAATGTCGCACATTTTTCTAAACTTCTTGCAGCGTAAAACTTTTGTTCAAAATCACTCCTAATTGCTCTGCAGTACCTTTCATTTTCGTTGAACTTCAGAGTTGTAACTGCGTAAGGAATATTAATCTCCTGTACTTCTTTTATTAATTCGTTTAAAGTAGTGTTAGCACTCTCCTGCCAAATGAGACTAATATAGCAATATTTTTCCTTTTGCATCAGTTCTAATAATGTCCATCCCGCAGAAAATTCAATAAAAGAAATTAACAAAATCCAAAAAGAAACCACTTTTTCCATGTTTATTGGAAACCAAAATGTTTCCTTTTCTATATTTAACGTATCAATTAATAACTACGGTTTCCATTTATTCTCTACCAAGATTTAATGAAGACGGGGCAAAGCGCGTATCTATTATAAATTATTTAATCTTGAATTTTAGAGCTATAATATAATTTAATTTTTAACTTCTTTTTTAGTTTTAATAATGCAGTTTTGTAATTATAAAATAGATTGCCATATATACGAAACAAAGGCTCACTCTTCGAACTCTGTATGCCCTCCTCCTTGAACCAAAAGTTTAAAAATAAATGTCCCACTTTGTTACAAATATATATAGAGCTAACACAAAATCTTCGCAACTATCTATGGAGATAAATGGTTCAGGCTATAGAAATCTTTCCTGCTGTTCGTTAGTTTATAACATTTCGTCATGCTTTTATATCAGCACACTTAATGTCTTGCAAATTCAAACAAATAGCTTGAAATTTACTGAAAAATCACCAACTAATTTTTGATGAACGGTGGCAACAAGGGAGGTGGTTATTGTTCAATGTGTAAATCAAGACTTTATATTCCGTTTAACACTCTGTGTGTGCTAAAAACCAACAATTTTAGCTTTTTGTAGTTTTTTCTGTAGGATTTTATTTTATGGTTGAAAAAAGGTACTACAAGTCATTAAAAATGTGACGATTTGTTTAAGATCAGAAGTGATTTACTGTCTAAATATGGCCAACTTTAGCAGTACAAAGTGAATTGGGTACATAGGCTGCTTATATAGTAGCTTGTCGCGTTGTCCCACACACAACATCACTCAATACTTGGAATTCTCCAGCATCAAACATAATGAGTTACGTTAGCACTGCCTTGGTACTACTATTCCAAAACATCCATTCCACCATTCATAATAACGGCAATGGATAATATTATGGTAGAATGAAATAGGCTGGCTTTGACCTCCAACGTTGGGTTACGGGTTTCTCGGCTTTGACTTCTCGTCGAAGTAAGTCTATTTTATTGTGCCATATGATCAATTGTCTTTCTAACGAATAGTGGAATGGATGTAGTGGAACAGTTATATCTATAATTTTGCGTGGGAGTGAACTATATACTTACGTTGTTTGGCGAAACGAAGAAAATAAGAAATCTAAAAACAAACGTTCTCTTTCTGATTGGCCGAATAACATTAAATCATGATATATAGAATTATTTGTCCTTTCAAAAATATCATTATCAAGCTCATAGAAAACCGACCTATGTATGTTAAACATTTCATTATGTTCTGCTTACCTTGTTCATCCATTCATGTCCAGAAATTAAAGTAACTACAACAAAAATATGCTTCCAAATAAATACTTGTATAATACATAGAGAAAATCATCGGGGATAAGCGACATGCAAAATTAAGTTTAAGCACAAAATTAAGCGACTATATATACATTCTCCACTGAGTGCAATTCAAATTTACATTCCTTCCACAATAATATTTTATGTGGGATGTACATATGAAAGCATTCTCAGCCAGGACGCACTACTCTACAAAAATCTCATGACTCATGACGAAGAAAATAAAAATTAATTAATTTGACTAAATATGGTCGTTGTCAAGTAAATCTTTGGCTTTAGAGAAAATGCCAAAAACATACAAAATCATCTATACACATCTATATAAATTAAAACCTTGTGCACAACTTATCTCAAGAATGCCCTAATGTAGGTACTACCAGTACGACTTGCTTTCCCATAAGGCATTGATTTATGATATTATAATATAAACAACCGTATAACTACAATAACTAGTAGTAGGAATGTATATCTGAAATATTTTACTAGGTACTTTATAAAATTCTTACGCCGACCAACCTAACGAGAAACCATGAAACGTTCAATTAGATAAAGCTGTGTAACTGAAATACTTTCTTCGCATTGTACAATATTGTCCCCGGAATACAACATAGCTTTATTTATAATAGGCAAGCCCGTATCCAGTAGGAAGGGGAGGGCGCATCCAGCAGCGTCTCCCCTAAACCTGAGGAAAATAGAAGATTTTCCCCAAAATAGGCCAAACAGTTTTAGCTCTTAGCGCGAATGTATCCCATTTTTGACACTATTTTTGGTTGCGCCGCCCCCCCCCCTTGACAAAATTTCTGAATACGTTATCAGGGCCTACGTCCTGTGCCCGGTCATATTTAATAATTGCAACATTAAGCTTAAAAATTTTAGTTGATGAGGATTCTAAAATCTATTCTTATTGGATTTTATAAATTTACCCTAATTACTAATGGAGTGTTATTTACTGTATTGTTTAGAGTAGATGGTGTAAAATTACCTATTCAATTTAGTGTAGAATTATACCAATTCAGTGCATTCGTCGAATCGATAAATTATTGGTATTTAATATCGAATTTTAGAATCACCTACCGTTAATAACTAACTAAATGTATGTAAATATGTATTATGAGCTTATAATTCGTCATGAAATTTCACGTTACTCAAAATAAAAAGCACTTATAAATGTTGTTCAACAAAAAACCAGTTGAATAAATATTTCTGATTTTTTGGAACATACCTATAGTGATTCATATTTTTGAGTTACAGTGCGAACAAACTTGTCGGTGAGTATTGCGTGATAGTTTATGTAAAAAGGCTGACAAACTGTTCCAATATAGCTTTACCTTATCATTTTTTATCGGCCAACAGGATAATATAAGTTTAACATATTTACCTATCTAAACGGTAAACGCACTACCTTTCTTATTCATCTTATACTTTGTTAACATGATAGCAATCCAAGTTAAAAGTTTGCTTTCTATGTAAATCTACCACAATTTACCTCTTAAATGGCGACAACTTCAACAACCTCAGTTGTCTTGGACAAGAGAAAAAAGAAATGTTGGTGAACAGAATATATAAAACTGGAATAGGAAACAACGGGTATGTCAGTTAAAAATAGCTTGTCTCATTATGCATGCAAAATAAATGTTGGTATTCGAACCATAGGTTCGAGAGGGAAAAGAAATAAAAAGAGTACTAACCCGTGGGGGAAAATGGCAAACAATAGGTATAGTAAATGGTTGAATCAAAATTAAAAATAGACGCAATTCTAGCTAATATATAGTTACCCCCGTTTTGCATCTACCACGGTTGTTATTTATTTTTTCTACCACATGATTCATTGTGTTTCTAATCAAAAACAGATAGATGAGAGAGAAACGACAATATGCTTGTGGATAAAATAAGTCACCCTTTTTTACAAAACAATAAAAAAGTACTACTTTCTTTAAAAAGCATTCCTTTACCTATTATACCTCATTTACAAACAAAGGGTCATTTTTGTAGGCATAAACTTGTCATGTGGTATTTATTGCTTATAATATTAAATTGGCTGACGGATGATAGCGGATGTAAATCATGACGAATTATACTACATTTTAGGCGGAAAGCATTATGTCAATGGCTAATAATAATAATTGTAAGGCTGAGACAAATGTTCATATTGTTTATTAATTGATTTTATTTTATGTTATCTCCAAACACTTGGCCCACAAAATATTTCAAGATACCGATTAAAATTTGTTAGTATTAATTAATAAAAATAAAAGAGTTACTACTGAAGTTTTTTAACTTTTAGCTGTTGACAATCGGTGCCTTTTCTAGTCTAAAATATGATATTTTACATGGACTGCAAACGGAGCGGGGAATTCCAAAATAATTATCAGAATTGCGTGTGCCAATATTCACATTCATTAGATTGGCGCCTATTGATGCTTATGGTTTCGAAAATATTTCACTGCACAAAACCTTGCAAGAATTAGCTAGGAATTTAACATTAGCTATTATAATCAGTATTCTTGTTTTACAGGCAACTCGTATCTCCCAAAAGAAAGTCAAAGTGTATATCAAAGCTATACAGATTGCAATGTAAAATATAGTCGAAATATTTGAATTATAAAATGTTAGGGGCCGTGGAGGACTGATTTCCCAGCAGGTTGTACACGTAGAAAAGTTAAATTCCTTGAAATGGTCAATCCATAAATGGAAAAGGCCAGAGTGACTTAGAATGAATAATTTCTGCTTGAAAAATGAATTGAGCATTGGTGTATCTTGGCTATCAAATCCCATGTAAATGGGAAATGATAAAAATGAGTTTTCTTCTGCTCCATAATATAACTGTCGCTTTGTTTCAACACCGCCGTGTTCGGGATTCCAGAAGGAATCATTCAAAGCACGATGCAAACGAGAACTTCTGAGAATTAGCACAGAGTTATTGCATTCTGCGATCCATTTTTGAGTTTCCAAGAATGGAAATCCGAATGGGAATCTAAGGTGTTTGTTAATATTTTTCATTAAACTGGCTAATTTCGAAAATCCATTATTTTTATACATAGGCAAAATCTCCGCAACAAATTTGTGCATCAAAAAAACTGGGTAAGACATTTCTTTGGTTTTTTCAAATTCATATGTGTGCACAGCTGCTTTAACAAGGCCTTCGCTCTCGTTGTGGAAATAAATTGGGTTAAATGTATTATATTTTGAGCATTTTTTTCGTAAAAATTGAGTACCGTTCACTATACGGCAGTAATAAGAATGGAGTATTAAAAGTTGGTACCCCAACCCAATGTCAAAGGGATCGAATTCTATTGCACCCGCAATTTCCCCAAGCGCAGTTATATTAGACAGGTTTGCCAAATGCTCCATTGATTCGATTTGTTTTACAGGACGTGGCTCTACTAAATCAGTAATGACAATTCCCTTGTAGCAGTTTGTGATCACAATAAACATGAGCAACAACGGGCCAATAACCAACTTGAGCCATACGAGTTTTTCTGCTTTTCGCGTTAGAGAGTAACTGCCTTCCAACAAATATGCATAGCAAATCATGATGATTGGGATACTTTCATCTTTAGTGTAATATACAACGCCATAGACGAAGGCAATCACAGAAATAGTTGTGAGAATGATGGCCAGCCACGCATACGGTTCGAAAGGTCGGATATAGCCATAGAACGAGAGACTCTCATCCTCCAAAACGACACAAGAAATAAAATTAAACGAATCTTTCATTGTTGTCATTAAAGAAAAGTATGGACTGTGACCTAATTGAAACCCTTTATTAGTAAATTGGAAATATAATTTTAAGTGGTAGGCATTTTCAAGTATGTCTTTTTCCTCAAAACAAGACAAAAATATGTTATCCAAAATTGATATAGAAGAGTTTGAAAATTGTTCCAAAATAATTGAAGCAATCGGAAGAGAAAGACTATTTACTCCCGTGAATAAATAGTTTGTAAAATAAGCAGTGACTACAGGCTTCCCACAATATTTTGGTCCCAAATACTCAGCTTTCCCTTTCGCCCACCCGTAGTCTGTATCTAGAATGTCTAGGGCATACTTACTTGTAAAGGTCATAAATGTTTTAATTGCCCATTTACGCAATGAATATCCATCACATGCATTTTCTGAACAAAAAGGTATCGACTTGTAGCTAATTCCCATTTTTGGTAATTTCTGGCTGGAGTGATTCTCGAAATGCGATGGGAAAACGAAAAAAATCAATGATTTACTTTCATTCGAATATGATAATAAAAACCAAGATTTTGATATAAATATACGATGAACAATTTCTGGTACGTTATCCTTTAATTTTGAGGTATCGAAAAACAAATCAGAATTTGAGTTTGCAGATTCCATAATATTTCTTTCAATGAACATGTAAACGGAAGAATGTTCAGCAAAATTGTACCAGTTTACCCGGAATATCGCATAAGATCGGGCTATGAAATCTTTATCATAAGTAATTTCCCTGTTGTGGATAATAAACGCCATTTCCATAAAATATTTCGGATCGAAAGTAATTATTGTACGTACTATGCAAGCGAAACGACTCGTTGGACGTGGAGGAGTTATGGTCAAGTTGTCTTTCTTATACAATGTCGCACATCTTTCTGAACTTCTTGCAAAGTAATTCCCTCGCTTAAAATCATTCAAACTTTTTCTGCAGTACCTTTTATTTTCTTCGAACTTTAGAGTTGTAACTGCGTAAGGAATATTGATCTCCTGTACTTCTTTTATCAAAGAATCTCCCTTTGAAGTAGTAGACGCACTCTCCTGCCAAATCAGGTTAATATAGCAATATTCTTCCTTTTCCATCAATTGTAACAATGTCCATCCCAAAGAAAATTCAATGACATAAATTAACAAAATCACAAAACAAACAACTTTTTCCATGTTTATTGGAAATCAACAAGGCTACTTTTTTATATTAAATGTATCACTTTATTACCACGATTTCCAGTTAATGTTAACCAAGAATTAACGAAGATGCGGTGAAGCGCGTTTCTGTTATAATTTCTGTATATCTAGTATAACTTATGTAATCTTGAATTTTAGAGCTATAACATGATTTATATTACTACATTGTTTTACTTTAAATTTTAATAATGACGTTTCATGCAATCGTAAAAAATAGTTTATAAAATAAGCATTGACTACAGGCTTCCCACAATATTTTGTTCCCAAATACTCTGCTTTCCCTTTCGCTTAGAAATATAAGATTAAACGTTTACTTGTTTACTCTTAATGCTTTCCTCCTTGAATTTGATGTTGAAAAATAAATGTCCCTTATTTTTGCTAGTATATATAGTAAACACAAAATCTTCACATCAACTTAAAGAAGTGAATACTAGATAGATCCACGTTTGTCAGCTAGTATAAATCTTTCCTGCTGTAATTTAATTTTCAACATTTTGTTATGTTTTTATTACATCGGCACACTTAATTTCACGTCTGTTCAAAAATCTAGCTTGAAATTTACTGAATAATCGCCAACTAATTAGTGAAAATCGTTCTCAATAAGGGCGATGTTCAATACTTAACGTGTAAATGGCAACATTACGTCAAGTAGGGATATTTACACACTATATTATATTAAGTTTAACATTCCATTTATGCTAAAAACCAACAATTTCAGCTGTTAGTAGTTTTTTATTTAGGAATTTATTTTCTAGTTGAAAAATGTCAATTCAATTACCAATAATCTGTATACAAGTCAATGAAAATCAGTTGAAAAAAGGTTGCTTAAAGTCAGACGTGATTCACTGTTTATTATAATATAGCCAACTACAGAAGTACAAAGTGAAAACCTTTGTGAAGGCTGCTTATATAGGAGCTTCTCCTGTTGTCCCACACAAAAAAAGTCACGTAATACTTGGCCTTCCCCAGTGTCAAACAAGATTAGGTAAAGTAGCACTGTCTTGGTACTACTATTCCAAAACATCCATTCCACTTTTCATATAGATCATATTATGGCAGAATGGAATAAGCTGATTTTTAACCACCCACGTTGGGTTATGAGTTTCTCGGCTTCGAGTTCTCGTCGAACTAAGTCTATTGTATTCTGCCATAGGATTAAATTGTTTTTCTAAATGAATAGTGGAATGGATGTTGTGGAACAGTTATGTTTATAATTCTGTGTGGGAGTGAAATATATACTTACATTGTTTGACGAAACGAAGGAGAAAAGAAATCTGAAAACAAACGCACTCTTTCTGATTGGTCGAATAACATTAAAATGTGATATATAGAATTCTTTGTCCTTCCAAAAATATCATCAGCAAGCTCACAGAAAACCGACCTATGTATTCTAACCATAGTATGTATGTGTTGTAGGCGGAGAGGGAAAGGTTACTGGGAGGGATATAGTGTCCCTCTCCGACTAGGCAGGGAGAGATAGCTCTGTACCGCTAGCGGTACCGAGCCATGAGGTTTCCGACTGGGAGGGATATGTCGTCAAGGATTGATATGAATGATTCTATGTGTATAAGTGCAGTTTAAGATTACCATTTTCTAGTCTTTGGAGAACTTTACATGGTAAGTTTGTTGGATCAGTATTTGATCCAACAAAATGTCCCTGTAAAAAGAATGATATACATTGTGGTACTAAATGCCACAACGGCAGCAGCCGTTCTTGAAAAAATTTAGATAATTGAACTCCTGGCTTTGGAAAAAATATCAATTATTAATAATTATAGCAGCGTAACATACTTAACTATTTGACTGTCAATCTTGACTTAATAATTTATGATTTTATTATGACTGATTCAAAAAGTGCAATATACTTAATATTTATGAATATTATAGAAAATAATGATTACAATGAATAAATATAAGAGTAACCTAAAATCTGCGACATTTGTGGCACTTATACACATAGAATCATTCATATCAATCCTTTACGACATATCCCTCCCAGTCGGAAACCTCATGGCTCGGTACCGCTAGCAGTACAGAGCTATCTCTCCCTGCCTAGTCGGAGAGGGACATTATATCCCTCCCAGTAACCTTTCCCTCTCTGCCTACAACATATGTATGTAGTCCGATTGTGCTCTGCTTATTTTGCTCATCGATTCGGGTCAAGAAATTAAAGTAACTACAACAAAAATATGCTGCCAAATAAATTCTTGTATAACACATAGTTGAGAAAATCATTGGGGATTAGCGACGTGCAAAATGAAGTTTAAGCACAAAATTAAGCGACTAATTTACATTCTCCATTTACATTCCAAGTAAGTGTCGTTGAAAATCATTTATGTCAAGTAAATCTATGTCCTAAAAGAAAATGCCAAAACTAATTTTGCATTCGCTTTCGAATCATTGAAAAGTTAATTTGTAAATAACATACCTACATTGAAATTGATTGAACCACACAGTTATTCTCAAACATACAAAATCATCTATATCAATTAAAACCTTGTGCACAACTAATCTCAAGAATGCCCTTTGCGTAACAAATTAAATTCCTTCCCATTCCTTTTCCATTGCCTATAGTTCTTGATTATTTATGTAAGTTAATAATTGGATTTACTTTATCATGAATATCATGTAGTTGAATGGTTTTGCATTTACTTCCAATTGAACAACACAAAACCCACGTAAGGCATATCCTATATAATATTATTCAATTTTTTGTACTACTATACTGTGATGCAAATAACAAACAACACGAAATAACGCTATAAAATATAAACGAGCATTCCCAATGGCCAAATAATATACTAATGTACTACCAATACGGCCTGCTTTCCCAAGACATTGATTTAGGATATTATAATATTAACAACCCTAACTAGTAGTAGGAATATAAATCTGAAATATTTTACTATATAGGTTTATAAAATTGTATAGCCATCCACTCAAGGTGTATATTCCGAACCGACATCAATTCAATAGTAAACGGTATTTAAAATATTTTTTAAATCTTCTAATGTGGATCATTTTTAACGTTTGACTTTAAAATTGTAGAGACATCCAAATAGATCCAAATCTTTGATCCATAAATTGTACCAGTAAAGATAAGTAGTATTGAAAGTATTGAAACGTAGAAGACTATCCATAAATTTTATTCTGGTTTCATCACTGAATAGACATAATCTTTACACCTTATAATAGTATACCAGACATGTCTACGCAAGGATCGGAATTCAAATTTGGAATTCACGCACATTTTTATCTAGCGAGTACTAATATAGCATGAAAATGGTACTGTCAATCTTGGTAATATCAGACAAAATCAATTCTATTTTCCTTCGTGACTATATAATGGGAAAACTTTTTTCTTTGTCACAATCATAGGAATCCAGATAAATGGATGGATCTTCTCCGCCACTTTAGTATATTATCCTGTCGACATTGTTTCAAGAATGACTAACCACGTTCTTTATATAACCTTTCATACTGCCAACATTTTCATCATTTTTGTCATTTATACACAGGGGTATTTATTTATGTCACACAAACAGACAATTTGGCTTAAAAAAGACCCTTCTGCCTAATTGGGCCATTGGGTCACTTTTGTGTTGCTCAAGGATTGAGTCTCGTATCGTATATAGGGCATAAATAATAATGGCAACGTTAGAATTTAACCATCGGAAATTGCAACAAATATATACGAAAAATCCAAGCACTAGTTAATAAATCAGTAAATTAGGTTGTAATCATACTCTTATAGAAAATTATTTTTTACATATCCACTATAAAGTACAAAAATATTTTTCGGAATGATTACCTGGAAGGCAAAGAAATTATTCTGATGGGTGTTTTCAATATTCAATTGCTACTGACGCGGGAAAACGTATCTTCAATAGAGGAGCATTGTTAATCATTTAATTGTAATATATTATTACCCCTACCACATAAAAACCACATATTGAAGAAGCAGATCTATCTAAACCTAAGCTAAACATTATAAACATTCCTTAACAAGCATATTGTTATGCAATATAGGTAATATTAGATTAATAGTACGAGTCTACAAACATCACGGAAGAAGAAATGGAATCACAAATGCATGAAGAAATTCGGTAATGTAATTGCCTAAACCGATAACCTTTTAATTTAAATCATTATAATTTACCGTATAAATTATAGCCCTTCTGGTGGACTCGATCTAGGTTTACTTACTTTCCATATTGATACAATATGATATTGTCTATTTGGCGTTGTATTGCAGCAACATTGGCCTGTGATTTTCCTCTGGCTGACTTTATAATAAAGTAATAAATATTAAAACACATCAACCGAAAACATATTAAAATACCTATTACCAAATATTAAAGCAAATCATATCAAACAGCACAGCAAACTGAGGTCAATGCTAACTATGACTAGTTATGTAAATCCATCAGCCAGTCGTACACCATGAACTGAGCCATAAACACAGAAGTTATATAGTAAGATCAAAAATATTACCTTTAAATTGTAAATTGATTATTTTGTAATTCAAAACTCTAAATTTTAAAGCAAAAAATTTAAAAAAGAAGCAAAAATAGATTTGAGACTCCTTTGACTTCAATTTAGGATATATGTAGTTGCTTAAGTGGCAAAAATAAACGTACTATAGATAATTGTAGAGGTTCTTTTAACCGTGCCGGCTGAGGCCGGCGCGGTGGATGTCAGTAAACCAATGTCTTCCACGGAAAATGAAAGTAATACTTCAGACAATTGACAATACCGGAAGCAGCTTTTGACCAACTATAGAGACCATAGTTAAGCTAAGACGTTTGCTACGTTTCCATTTATTTGGATTTGGATCAAAACAGGTCATGTTCTAAAGCAGAGCTAGTCTAGAGTTATTTTCCTTTCATATTATTCCTAAAAGTCAATGCGGCGTTATTACGTTGCAGCAACTTTGGACATTGCTGTTTCTCTGACTTACTTTATAATAAACCAATAAATATTAAAACAAATCAATCAACAACAACATATAATATCTTCACCCAAATATTAAAGCAAATGCAATCAAACAGCAAAGAAAACTGACGTCAGTGCCCATATTTTCTCAATAGCTAAGTAAATCAATTGACCATTTATTCACCATAAACAGTGCCTGAAACACCGATTTTACACTAACATAATAGATACTAACTTCAAATTTTAATTCGGTTGTTTTGTAATTAAAATTTCTATATTTCCGTTATATTGCTTCAATTGTATGATATAGGTGTTTAATTTGAAAAGATCAACGGACCAACACCAGTAGACAATTATAGAGGTTCTATCAACCGTGCCGGCTTCAGCCGGCACGGGTGTTATTAGCAAATCAATATCTTGCACAAAAAGAAAGTACTACAGACGATATCAGAAGAAGCATTTGACCAGCTGGAATTCACGGTTAAACTCGGGCGTCTGCTACGAGTATCTTCATTTGTTTGGGACAAAGAAGATCATGTTCTGAAGCAGATAAATAGCAAAACTACAGCTGCCGTTCTTTATTTGCACGTTTTTATATATTTTTGCCTTGCCATATTTTTCACGATTCAGTCAATAAGATTTGCAAAGAAGGAAAACGAAATTGTGTCATATATTCTAGCTTTGATTTTGAGTGCTGGGTGTTGTTGTCTAATCCTTGTTGGCATCATTTGGATACGACTTTCACGTGTTGTTGCTGCAATGTTTACCGACGGGTTAAAGATCCTCGGTGACTTTGAAGGTATATATTTTATTAATTCTCATTAAAATTATGCAGTATAACAATGTTCAAATGACAATTGTTTTTAGCAAACTATTTCTACAAGAAGGAAGCAACACAAAATAAACTACTCATTAAAATCCTAAAAGGGCTTAATCTCTGCACTTTCACGTTTCCTTTTCTAATATCATCTGCGTACCTTGTTCTTCACAGACAACCACTACTACTATATGTAGAACTCCCAATACAATATCAGCATTTCTCGCTCGTGATTTTCGTAGCAATTTTTGCGTTCTGCATCACTCTGCCCCATTGTCACCGAGTTGAAGCTGTTGTTAATTACATACCAACTTGTATGCGGTTTTACAAACGGGTTTTCGTAAATCACTTTGAAATAGTTTTAGTAGTGGATTTAGTATCAGAATATCAAATAATAAACAATGAAAGTCGTCTTTATTTTTATATACACGAAAGTTTACAACAATATTATCTGTATTGGCTATTGTGGCAGTCATACTTGTATGACCAGGATTAAAAATTAAGGCGTTTGAAATTAAATAAAAAATTGTTTTACAGTTTTGTTATATTTTCTGTATAAAACATTACATTGTAGAATATACTAGTAAATTCAGCATATATTAAAAACGTTGATCATATTATTGTGATATTATTTTAATGATTAAAATATTTTTCAGATTGGGGAAAGAACACTACATGTCAATAGACGTCGTTCGACAGACTCCGACAATAATAGCGAAATACAACACCATTTTCAAATATTACATGCAGTATATCCAAGAAATATTTGGCATGCTATTAGAACCCGTTCAGTCATTGGTAACAAGAGTACTAATAATTCTGTTTGTTTTTGTTATAAATCACAACATGGCTTTACCACCTCTTATCACAATTTTCCTATGTTATAGTACCTTTTCCGTTTTCATTTTATGGTGTCTACTGTTAGCTACATTTCACAAAATGACCGAGACCTACAACAACACAGTAAAAAGCTACACAGCACTCTATAGTTCACAGATTGTGCAAGATGCTATGTACATCAAAAGGTGCCTACGCTTACATAAAGAAATGCATTTTAGAATTGGGTTAGACGAACCAATTACTGTACAAAGCGTTCCCTGTTTTATATTGAGTCTTAGCAGAGGGGTAGTAAAATTGCTTATATCTGCTGGGGACGTTAGAGAGCTATTTGGTGAGCCATAGAAACAGAATGAACAACACAACTAACCTTAATGAGAAATCTGCTATCCTTCTGCCTTTCTGTTAATAAATTCAATCACAATTACTTGTACACAAGGCACATCAAGAGAATGCCTTATACAATAAATTAAATCCTTTCCTATTCCATTACCTAATGATCTTTATTATTTATGTAAAGTAAAGTAATACTTTGACTCACATAATCAAAGTCAAAGTTGGTTATGCTATTAATACTTTCCACAACACAAAACCCAATAAATAGGCAAACTTTATTCAATTTTTCGTACTAAATCGATTTAAGTAAACAACAACTACTTAATTCATGCAATTGATATACTATGTAAAAGTAAAGTAGAGCTCCAATAGTGTTTCTCAGACTTATGCCTATCTCACTGAGCAGCCGTGGCATTATATTTTTGACTCTCATTTCATTACCTACTCTTCTGCCACCGCATGTGAGTTGACCCTAATCCCCACACACTTAATCGGAAGCGACGAGTCGAACCTAACATTTAAGTTTGGGTACCAGGGACACTGACTATTGATACAGAAGTGTCGACTTACATTATGACAGTCCAGCACAATATGCAGTTAGTTATACGAAGATATTATTTTACTTTTCTTTTTTGGGGCTTGTTTGGCTACATAGATTAACAATAGAGAGTAAGTGAGGTATAGAAGATGGGACAATTCTTTGTTTTTGTTGAAGCCACTAAGCCGCTGCCCACTAGTTGAATCAAATGTGTTGACTGGCTGAGCGGATCAGCTGACTTGAATCAAGTGTGCTGATTGGCTAGACCATAGCTTCACAGTAATAAATAGCATGCCATTTCTCTTATTAAAGTCTTGACACAACACGGTAGATGGCGACTATTCTGTGGTTTGGCTATGTTCATACCGTGTAATATTCATATTCATAGGCTCCTCAACCCTAACACCTAAGCAAGCAGCGCAGCAGTACCTTGGTTAGTGGCGCGTTCGGTGCATTAGGTCACTGCTGTCGGGTTGTCCAGTTCGATCCCTGCCCCTGACAGGATTAAGTTCCTTAATTGCCGTAAAAAGTTGCCTCACTCCTAAAGTGCACAGATTTGTAATAACGCTGCTCTACTGGCACGAGTAGCATGATCCTTGGAGTGGACGGCGCTTATAAATTTAAAATTAAATAAAGCCTACCTTAATCTGATTGGGGATTTAGTCAGTAGGAGACGGCTTATGACTCCTTAGAAAGAACAGCTAACGGGGTAACCCGGCCAGAGCCGATCAGTCGATGTCATATAAATAAAGCGATCAAATCAAAATAACTATCCAGCCAGCCATATCAACTTTAAAACACCAAACTGATAAGTAGTTGTAAAGTCCAACCGTGAGGTTAAACTTTACAACTCGTTTTGAGTATCACGAAGCTGTGGATAAGCTAATTCGTGAAAGTCAGTCTTCTCCCCGCGCTATTACCCTAAACTTCACCTTAATCCTAATATATCCTTAATTACAATTATATTTAAATTACATGCTATATATATATGATGCTATTGTTAAATATTAAGTCTAGTTTACCTAATTGCTAGAAATATGCTTAACTAATTCTTATGCTAAAATTATCTAAGTATTTAAACTAAAAACTGGATAGAACCAGTAAGTTTTCTCGTAAGACTAATGTATAAGCTTTTTCTGTTATCTTAGCTCAAAATTAAATATTTAATTAGCTGATAGCTAAGATTAAATTTCGTCAAAAGACAAAGGAATCGCTCGGGTATAAATACCACCCGCAATTCCTTAGTCATGATCAGTTGCTCTTGGACTCCTTCCGACGCTGTTCCTGTCGTTCCTGTTTCCACTGTGCGGTTGCTACCTGTCAGCTCGTGTGGACTTCTTGGACTTCTTCATTCAGTTGTGTCTCAACTTATTCTCCCACAGTTGTGTATCAACGAGTTCTTCAGTTGCTCGACAACTAGATTTCCTTACGTGTGCGGTTGTTTGGTCAATCTGTCGTAAGTCCCTATTAGTGTTTAGTTAGTTAGTATTTAGTTAGTAATAGTTAGTCTTGTAGTTGTTAAGTAATAGTTCCTTCTGTCCTAAGCTTCCTTTAGTCCAGAATAAACTTCATCTATTACTTGTATTCCTACTTGCGTATGTGTTATCTTGTCTTGCCATCTTCGATACCTTGCATGACCGTTCACTCTCTAGTATTAGTAGTGGTAACCCCACTGAGTATCGACGTATACCCTAGAGTCACCTCATCCTAGAGTCAACCTCATCCTAGAGTCAACCTCATCCTAGAGTCAACCTCATCCTAGCGTCAACCCAATTCTCATAGTCAACCCAATTCTTATAGTCAACCCAATTCTTATAGTCAACCCACTACCTAGTCACCCCATTCCTATCTAAGAATCATCTCCAGCATAATTCCATCATTTTACCTCCTGCTTGCTTCCTGAGTATTGCACTCATTCCTGCCTACACCTGTACTATACATATACCATTATATAGTGACCTGAGATATGTTAATGATCACGCCATTGCACAGCCATGACGATACATGCTGGTAATCACGAAGACACACCGCAGGCCATATTCACATACAATAATCAGAGGATTATTAGTACCCCAAGTTGTATTTTTAAATGTTGTATTATTTTATTGAAGGCTAACTAATATACTAATGCTATTAAAATACTAATTTACTTTCATGATAACAATAACAATATTACTTACAAAAATATCCAAGCACCGAATCTCTCTATAGTATAATCATGTTTTACAAGTTGCGCAGTGAAAAAATTTGTAGGTATGTTTGTTTATATTATCGTGTGTTAAGTTACCGCTCTTACAGCTAAGCAGAACCTATTCTTAAACGTTGCCTAAATGTGGTAAATCCCAACAAGTCCATATTTTTAATAACATATCAGTTCGTGTTTTTTGTATGCAAATATTTCCATCTTTCGGTTAGCTAAAGGTTTCTATTATTTCATGTGCGGAAAAATTTTAAATTTGGCACTTTACATTGTTGAAATTATGGTACAAGACAATACACTTGTCAAGTTCCTCCACCCTGTCCGGAGATACGGACAGTTTTCTAAAATAAAAGCCCCTATACCTATCAATGCAAAATCTCTATCTACGACCCGGACCCACCAAACGAGAAACCATGAAAAGTTCAATTAGATAAAGCTGTGCAACTGAAATACTTTCTTCTCATCGTACAATATTGTCCCCGTGATACAAACATAGCTTCATTTATAATAGGCAAGCCCGTATCCAGTAGGAAGGGCGCGAATATATCCCATTTTTCACACTATTTTTGGTTGCGCGGCACCCCCTCTTCCCCCTTGACAAAATTTCTGAATACGTTAACAGGCAGTGTCGTATCTTACCTTTCTCTTCTGCAAACACACGTCCGCGTCCGGTCAATGTATAAGTGAAAAGGTACTAGAACACACGGGGAACATACGAACTCACACACACACAACTAGTTTTGGTTGAATTTATGCAAGTATATAATTTGTCGGCTGCCAACCCCCCTAAGTATAAGAATACTTTGGGTAACCACTGTGAATATATTATAGATTCCGCTGTCTATATTGTAATGGTCTATCACGGGTATAGTTTATATTATAGCAAAGAAAAATTAATGGTATAATCTAACAATTTAGTCGGGCTGTTGCATGAAAAATAGTAAATAATATTGAATATGTTTTATGTACCTATACCGTGGCGGGCATTATCTTTGAGTTGAAATTTGGTCAGTTTGACTAAGAACATGAAATTGTTATACTGTGTGTGAAATTTTTGTTAAAATTAATTTGAACTAATCTAATTATGTTGTCAACATTTAAGGTGTTTGGGTAATTGTCTCAATCTGTTGGTGCGGAATGTTATTTCATTTCCAGTTGTGGGAATGTCCTGGCGAGTCGTGTGGCATAGGGAGAGGGCTGTAGCCTTTGTCCGCGCGTTTAGTAAAAAGTTTTATGTATGGTTATCTAGTGTAAGCATATAATATTTCATCTGAAGTTGTCAGTTATTCGGATGAATATTACCCTTTACTTGTAATGTTAATATATGTAATGAAAATTGACATGTGCTATGGGCTAATGCTCGACGAGTGCATTTGAATAAAATCTAATCAATCAATCAATCAATAATTCAAACAATTGTCCCAAAAAATATTTCAAGATACCGATTACAATTTGTCAATCTTAAAAAACAAAGTTACAATACTAGATCTAATCTCTACATCTGGGTCTACCGCTCAAAGTTATTGTTTTAATTATCGACAAACGTCATTACCTTCTATGGCCTAAAAATTAATAATTTTCCAAGAACTGATGAACGGCTGATTCCGAAATCATAATTAGAGTTGCCCGTGCCAATATTCCTAGAGCAGAATATTGACGCTTATCGTTTCGAAAATATTTTAGTACACAAAACCTTGGAAGAATTAGCTAGCAATTTAAAATTAGCTACTACAATCAGTATTCTCGTTTTTAAGGCAGCTCGTACCTCCCACAAGAAAGTCAAAATGTATGTCAAGGCTATGCAGATGGCAATGTAAAATATAGTCGAAATATTTGAATTATAAAATGTTAGGGGGCGTGGAGGACTGATTTCCCAGCAGGTTGTACACGTTGAAAAGTTAAATTCCTTGAAATGATCAACCCATAAATGAAAAAGGCCAGAATGGCTTAGAATAAATAATTTTTTGCTTGAAAAATGAATTGAGCATTGGTGTACTTTGACTATCAAATCCCATATAAATGGAAAATGATAAAAATGAGTTTTCTTCTGTTCCATAGTATAACGGTCGCTTTGGTTCAACACCGCCGTGTTCGGGATTCCAGAAAGAATCATTCAAAGCACGATGCAAACGAGAACTTCTGAGAATTAGCACAGAGTTATTACATTCTGCAATCCAGTTTTGAGGTGTCAAATATGGAAATCCAAATGGAAATCGAAGGTGTTTGTTAATATTTTCCATCAAATTGGCTAATTTCGAAAATCCATTATTTTGATACATTGGCAAAATCTGTGTAACAAATTTCTGCATCAAAAAAACTGGGTAAGACATTTCTTTGGTTTTTTCAAATTCATATGTTCATACACAGCTGCTTCAACAAGGTCTTCGCTCTCGTTGTGGAAAAAAATTGGCTTTAATCTATTATAATTAGAGCATTTTTTCGTAAAAAATGAGTACCGTTCACTATACGGCAGTAATAAGATTGGAGTATTGAAATTTGGTACCCCAACCCAATGTAAAAGGGATCGAATTCCATTGCACCATCGATTTCACCAAGGGCAGTTATGTTAGACAGGTTTGCCAAATGCTCCATCGATTCGATTTGTTTTACAGGACGTGGCTCTACTAAATCCGTAATGACAATTCCCTTGTAACAGTTTGTGATCACAATGAACATGAGCAACAACGGACCGATTACCAATTTGAGCCAGACGAGTTTCTCTGCTTTTGGTGATAAGGAGTAACTGACTTCCAACAAATATGCATAGCAAATCATGATGAATGGAATATTTTCATTTTTTGTGTAATGTACAACGCCATAGACGAAGGCGAATCACAGAAATAGTTGTGAGAATGATGGCCAGCCACGCATAAGGTTCGAAAGGTCGGATATACCCATAGAACGAGAGACTCTCATCCTCCAAAACGACACAAGAAATAAAGTTGAACGAATCTTTCATTGTTGTAATTAAAGAAAAGTATGGACTTCGACCTAATTGAAACCCCATATTAGTAAATTGGAAATGTAATTTTGAATGGTAAGAGTTTTCAAATAGTTCCTTCCCCTTATAGCAAGGTTTAAACATGCTGTCCGAAATAGATATAGAAGAGCAGAGTTCAGTTTTAGCCGGCTAAAACTACATATGCCCACCCACCCGGGTAAAAGGGGCAAAGTGGGTAGTGGGCAAAAGGGGCAAAAGTACCTAATATTCAAAATTTTGCGCCAATTTTTACATCCTTTAGTGTATCTATTTGCCCCATTTTGACTTTTGCCCACTTTTGCCCCTTTTGCCCACTAGCCACCTATCAATTTACCCGCCCACTAGCCACTTGTGCCCCCTAGCCACCTAGCCACTACCCACCGGCTAGTTGAACTCTGTAGAAGAGTTTGGGAATTGTTCCAAAATAATTGAAGCAATCGGAAAAGAAAGACTATTTACTCCCGTGAATAAATAGTTTGTAAAATAAGCATTGACGACAGGCTTCCCACAATACTTTGGTCCTAAATACTCAGGTTCCCCTTTCGCCCACCCGTAGTCTGAATCCAGAATCTCTAGTGTATACTTACTTGTAAAGGTCACAAATGTTTTAATTGCCCATTTGCGTAGTGAATGTCCATCACATGCGTTTTTTGAACAAAAAGGTATCGACTTGTAGATAATTCCCATTTTTCGTAATTTCTGACTGGAGTGACTCTCGAAATGTGATGGAGAAACGAAATAAATCAATGATTCATATTCTCTTGAATATGATAATAAAAACCAGGACTTTGATATAAATATGCGATGAACAATTTCTGGTACGTTATGCTTTATTTTTGAAATATCGAAAAATAAATCCGAATTTGAGTTTGCAGATTCCATTATATTTCTTTCAATGAATATGTAAACGGAAGAATGTTCTGCAAAATTGTACCAGTTTACCCAGAATATCGCATAAGTTCGGGCTATGAAATCTTTATTATAAGTAATTTCACTGTTGTGGATAATTAAAACCACATCCATAAAATATTTCGGATCGAAAGTAATTATTGCACGTACTATGCAAGTAAAACGACTCATTGGACTTGGAGGACTTATGGTCAAGTTGTCTTTCTTGTACAATGTCGCACATTTTTCTAAACTTCTTGCAGCGTAAAACTTTTTGTTCAAAATCACTCCTAATTGCTCTGCAGTACCTTTCATTTTCGTTGAACTTCAGAGTTGTAACTGCGTAAGGAATATTAATATCCTGTACTTGTTTTATTAATGAATATTCTTTTGAAATAGTATAAGCACTCTCCGGCCAAATCAGATCAATATAGCAATATTTTTCCTTTTGCATCAGTTCTAATAATGTCCATCCCGAAGAAACTTCAATAAAGAAAATCAACAAAATCCAAAAACAAACCACTTTTTCCATGTTGATTGGAGACGAAAAAGGTATCCTTTTCTATATTTAACGTATCAATTAATAACTACGGTTTCCATTTATTCTCTACCAAGATTTAATGAAGATGCGGCTAAGGCTAAGCGCGTATAATTATAATTTATTTAATCTTGAATTTTAGAGCTATAGTAAAATTTAATTTTTAACTTCTTTTTAAGTTTTAATAATGACGTTTACACGCAACCGTAATAAATAGTTTGTAAAATAAGCATTGACTACCGGTTTCCCATAATTTTTTTGTCCCAAATGCTCAGCTTTTCCTTTCGAAACAAAGGCTCACTCTTCGAACTCTGTATGCCCTCCTCCTTGAAAAACCAAAAGTTTAAAAATAAATGTCCCACTTTGTTACAAATATATATAGAGCTAACACAAAATCTTCGCATCAACTTAAAAAAGTGAATATTAGATCAATGGTTGTCAGGCTATAGAAATCTTTCCTGCTGTTCGTTAGTTTATAACATTTCGTCATGCTTTTATTATATCGGCACACTTAATGTCTTGCAAATTCAAACAAATAGCTTGAAATTTACTGAAAAATCACCAACTAATTTTTGATGAACGGTGGCAACAAGGGAGGTGGTTATTGTTCAATGTGTAAATGGCAACATAACGACATTAAGTAGGGATATTTACACACTATTATTATATTCCGTTTAACACTCTGTGTGTGCTAAAAACCAACAATTTTAGCTTTTTGTAGTTTTTTCTGTAGGATTTTATTTTATGGTTAAAAAATGTCAATTCAATTACCAATATTCTGTATACAAGTCAATGAAAATCAGTTGAAAAAGTTTGCTTAAGATCAGAAGTGATTTACTGTCTAAATATGGCCAACTTTAGCAGTACAAAGTGAAAACCTTTGTGAGGACATAGGCTGCTTATATAGTAGCTTGTCGCGTTGTCCCACACACAACATCACTCAATACTTGGAATTCTCCAGCATCAAACATAATGAGTTACGTTAGCACTGCCTTGGTACTACTATTCCAAAACATCCATTCCACCATTCATAATAACGGCAATGGATAATATTATGGTAGAATGAAATAGGCTGGCTTTGACCTCCAACGTTGGGTTACGGGTTTCTCGGCTTTGACTTCTCGTCGAAGTAAGTCTATTTTATTGTGCCATATGATCAATTGTCTTTCTAACGAATAGTGGAATGGATGTAGTGGAACAGTTATATCTATAATTTTGCGTGGGAGTGAACTATATACTTACGTTGTTTGGCGAAACGAAGAAAATAAGAAATCTAAAAACAAACGTTCTCTTTCTGATTGGCCGAATAACATTAAATCATGATATATAGAATTATTTGTCCTTTCAAAAATATCATTATCAAGCTCATAGAAAACCGACCTATGTATTTTATCCATTGTACGTATACCTATATTAGTCCCATTATGTTCTGCTTAGATTGTTCATCGATTCTGTTCAAGAAATTAAAGTAACCACAACAAAAATATGCTGCCAAATAAATTCTTGTACAATACATAGTAGAGAAAATCATCGGGGATAAGCGACGTTCACGTTGAAGTTTAAACACAAAATTAAGCAACTAATTTACATTCTCCACTGAGTGCAATTCAAATTTACATTCCTTCCACAATAATATTTTATGTGGGATGTACATATGAAAGCATTCTCAGCCAGGACGCACTACTCTACAAAAATCTCATGACTCATGACGAAGAAAATAAAAATTAATTAATTTGACTAAATATGGTCGTTGTCAAGTAAATCTTTGGCTTTAGAGAAAATGCCAAAAACATACAAAATCATCTATACACATCTATATAAATTAAAACCTTGTGCACAACTTATCTCAAGAATGCCCTAATGTAGGTACTACCAGTACGACTTGCTTTCCCATAAGGCATTGATTTATGATATTATAATATAAACAACCGTATAACTACAATAACTAGTAGTAGGAATGTATATCTGAAATATTTTACTAGGTACTTTATAAAATTCTTACGCCGACCAACCTAACGAGAAACCATGAAACGTTCAATTAGATAAAGCTGTGTAACTGAAATACTTTCTTCGCATTGTACAATATTGTCCCCGGAATACAACATAGCTTTATTTATAATAGGCAAGCCCGTATCCAGTAGGAAGGAGGGCGCATCCAGCAGCGTCTCCCTAAACCTGAGGAAAATAGAAGATTTTCCCCAAAATAGGCCAAACAGTTTTAGCTCTTAGCGCGAATGTATCCCATTTTTGACACTATTTTTGGTTGCGCCGCCCCCCCCTTGACAAAATTTCTGAATACGTTATCAGGGCCTACGTCCTGTGCCCGGTCATATTTAATAATTGCAACATTAAGCTTAAAAATTTTAGTTGATGAGGATTCTAAAATCTATTCTTATTGGATTTTATAAATTTACCCTAATTACTAATGGAGTGTTATTTACTGTATTGTTTAGAGTAGATGGTGTAAAATTACCTATTCAATTTAGTGTAGAATTATACCAATTCAGTGCATTCGTCGAATCGATAAATTATTGGTATTTAATATCGAATTTTAGAATCACCTACCGTTAATAACTAACTAAATGTATGTAAATATGTATTATGAGCTTATAATTCGTCATGAAATTTCACGTTACTCAAAATAAAAAGCACTTATAAATGTTGTTCAACAAAAAACCAGTTGAATAAATATTTCTGATTTTTTGGAACATACCTATAGTGATTCATATTTTTGAGTTACAGTGCGAACAAACTTGTCGGTGAGTATTGCGTGATAGTTTATGTAAAAAGGCTGACAAACTGTTCCAATATAGCTTTACCTTATCATTTTTTATCGGCCAACAGGATAATATAAGTTTAACATATTTACCTATCTAAACGGTAAACGCACTACCTTTCTTATTCATCTTATACTTTGTTAACATGATAGCAATCCAAGTTAAAAGTTTGCTTTCTATGTAAATCTACCACAATTTACCTCTTAAATGGCGACAACTTCAACAACCTCAGTTGTCTTGGACAAGAGAAAAAAGAAATGTTGGTGAACAGAATATATAAAACTGGAATAGGAAACAACGGGTATGTCAGTTAAAAATAGCTTGTCTCATTATGCATGCAAAATAAATGTTGGTATTCGAACCATAGGTTCGAGAGGGAAAAGAAATAAAAAGAGTACTAACCCGTGGGGGAAAATGGCAAACAATAGGTATAGTAAATGGTTGAATCAAAATTAAAAATAGACGCAATTCTAGCTAATATATAGTTACCCCCGTTTTGCATCTACCACGGTTGTTATTTATTTTTTCTACCACATGATTCATTGTGTTTCTAATCAAAAACAGATAGATGAGAGAGAAACGACAATATGCTTGTGGATAAAATAAGTCACCCTTTTTTACAAAACAATAAAAAAGTACTACTTTCTTTAAAAAGCATTCCTTTACCTATTATACCTCATTTACAAACAAAGGGTCATTTTTGTAGGCATAAACTTGTCATGTGGTATTTATTGCTTATAATATTAAATTGGCTGACGGATGATAGCGGATGTAAATCATGACGAATTATACTACATTTTAGGCGGAAAGCATTATGTCAATGGCTAATAATAATAATTGTAAGGCTGAGACAAATGTTCATATTGTTTATTAATTGATTTTATTTTATGTTATCTCCAAACACTTGGCCCACAAAATATTTCAAGATACCGATTAAAATTTGTTAGTATTAATTAATAAAAATAAAAGAGTTACTACTGAAGTTTTTTTAACTTTTAGCTGTTGACAATCGGTGCCTTTTCTAGTCTAAAATATGATATTTTACATGGACTGCAAACGGAGCGGGGAATTCCAAAATAATTATCAGAATTGCGTGTGCCAATATTCACATTCATTAGATTGGCGCCTATTGATGCTTATGGTTTCGAAAATATTTCACTGCACAAAACCTTGCAAGAATTAGCTAGGAATTTAACATTAGCTATTATAATCAGTATTCTTGTTTTACAGGCAACTCGTATCTCCCAAAAGAAAGTCAAAGTGTATATCAAAGCTATACAGATTGCAATGTAAAATATAGTCGAAATATTTGAATTATAAAATGTTAGGGGCCGTGGAGGACTGATTTCCCAGCAGGTTGTACACGTAGAAAAGTTAAATTCCTTGAAATGGTCAATCCATAAATGGAAAAGGCCAGAGTGACTTAGAATGAATAATTTCTGCTTGAAAAATGAATTGAGCATTGGTGTATCTTGGCTATCAAATCCCATGTAAATGGGAAATGATAAAAATGAGTTTTCTTCTGCTCCATAATATAACTGTCGCTTTGTTTCAACACCGCCGTGTTCGGGATTCCAGAAGGAATCATTCAAAGCACGATGCAAACGAGAACTTCTGAGAATTAGCACAGAGTTATTGCATTCTGCGATCCATTTTTGAGTTTCCAAGAATGGAAATCCGAATGGGAATCTAAGGTGTTTGTTAATATTTTTCATTAAACTGGCTAATTTCGAAAATCCATTATTTTTATACATAGGCAAAATCTCCGCAACAAATTTGTGCATCAAAAAAACTGGGTAAGACATTTCTTTGGTTTTTTCAAATTCATATGTGTGCACAGCTGCTTTAACAAGGCCTTCGCTCTCGTTGTGGAAATAAATTGGGTTAAATGTATTATATTTTGAGCATTTTTTTCGTAAAAATTGAGTACCGTTCACTATACGGCAGTAATAAGAATGGAGTATTGAAAGTTGGTACCCCAACCCAATGTCAAAGGGATCGAATTCTATTGCACCCGCAATTTCCCCAAGCGCAGTTATATTAGACAGGTTTGCCAAATGCTCCATTGATTCGATTTGTTTTACAGGACGTGGCTCTACTAAATCAGTAATGACAATTCCCTTGTAGCAGTTTGTGATCACAATAAACATGAGCAACAACGGGCCAATAACCAACTTGAGCCATACGAGTTTTTCTGCTTTTCGCGTTAGAGAGTAACTGCCTTCCAACAAATATGCATAGCAAATCATGATGATTGGGATACTTTCATCTTTAGTGTAATATACAACGCCATAGACGAAGGCAATCACAGAAATAGTTGTGAGAATGATGGCCAGCCACGCATACGGTTCGAAAGGTCGGATATAGCCATAGAACGAGAGACTCTCATCCTCCAAAACGACACAAGAAATAAAATTAAACGAATCTTTCATTGTTGTCATTAAAGAAAAGTATGGACTGTGACCTAATTGAAACCCTTTATTAGTAAATTGGAAATATAATTTTAAGTGGTAGGCATTTTCAAGTATGTCTTTTTCCTCAAAACAAGACAAAAATATGTTATCCAAAATTGATATAGAAGAGTTTGAAAATTGTTCCAAAATAATTGAAGCAATCGGAAGAGAAAGACTATTTACTCCCGTGAATAAATAGTTTGTAAAATAAGCAGTGACTACAGGCTTCCCACAATATTTTGGTCCCAAATACTCAGCTTTCCCTTTCGCCCACCCGTAGTCTGTATCTAGAATGTCTAGGGCATACTTACTTGTAAAGGTCATAAATGTTTTAATTGCCCATTTACGCAATGAATATCCATCACATGCATTTTCTGAACAAAAAGGTATCGACTTGTAGCTAATTCCCATTTTTGGTAATTTCTGGCTGGAGTGATTCTCGAAATGCGATGGGAAAACGAAAAAAATCAATGATTTACTTTCATTCGAATATGATAATAAAAACCAAGATTTTGATATAAATATACGATGAACAATTTCTGGTACGTTATCCTTTAATTTTGAGG
This sequence comes from Tomocerus qinae, assembly GCA_020055645.1. Taxonomy (NCBI): domain Eukaryota; kingdom Metazoa; phylum Arthropoda; class Collembola; order Entomobryomorpha; family Tomoceridae; genus Tomocerus; species Tomocerus qinae. The sequence continues at coordinate 11,397,902 of CM034546.1, read as the reverse complement.
TATCGAAAAACAAATCAGAATTTGAGTTTGCAGATTCCATAATATTTCTTTCAATGAACATGTAAACGGAAGAATGTTCAGCAAAATTGTACCAGTTTACCCGGAATATCGCATAAGATCGGGCTATGAAATCTTTATCATAAGTAATTTCCCTGTTGTGGATAATAAACGCCATTTCCATAAAATATTTCGGATCGAAAGTAATTATTGTACGTACTATGCAAGCGAAACGACTCGTTGGACGTGGAGGAGTTATGGTCAAGTTGTCTTTCTTATACAATGTCGCACATCTTTCTGAACTTCTTGCAAAGTAATTCCCTCGCTTAAAATCATTCAAACTTGCTCTGCAGTACCTTTCATTCTCTTTGAACTTTAGAATTGTAACGGCGTAAGGAATATTAATCTCCTGTACTTCCTTTATGAAAGAATATCCCTTTGGAGTAGTAGAAGCACTCTCCTGCCAAATCAGGTTAATATAGCAATATTCTTCCTTTTCCATCAATTGTAACAATGTCCATCCCAAAGAAAATTCAATGGCATAAATTAACAAAATCCAAAAACAAACAACTTTTTCCATGTTTATTGGAAATCAACAAGTCTTCTTTTCTATATTAAATGTATCACTTTATTACCGCGATTTCCAGTTAATGTTAACCAAGAATTAACGAAGATGCGGTGAAGCGCGTTTCTATTATAATTTCTATTTATCTAGTATAATTTATGTAAACTTGAATTTTAGAGCTATAGGATTTATATTTTTTTACCTGTTTTTATATTTTAATAATGACGTTTCACGCAACCGTAATAAATAGTTTGTAAAATAAGCATTGACTACCGGTTTCCCATAATTTTTTTGTCCCAAATGCTCAGCTTTTCCTTTCGCTTAGAAATGTAAGACTAAACTTTCACTGTTTGAACTATCAATGCTTTCCTCCTTGAATTTAAAGTTTTCCATGGTTTTTACTAATATAATGTATAGTAAACACAGAATCTTCACATCAACTTAAAAAAGTGAATATTAGATCAACGTTTGTCAGCTACAAGAAATCTTTCCTGCTGTACTTTAATTTTCAACATTTTGTCCTGTTTTTATTATATCGGCACACTTAATTTTATGTCTGTTCAAAAATCTAGCTTGAAGTTTACTGAATAATCGTCAACTAATTAGTAAAAATCGTTCTTAGCAGGGGCGATGTTCAATGCTTAACGTGTAAATGGCAACATAACGACATTAAGTAGGGATATTTACACACTATTATTATATTAAGTTTAACATTCCATATGTTAAAAACCAACAATTTCAGCTGTTAGTAGTTTTTTCTTTAGGAATTTATTTTCTGGTTAAAAAATGTCAATTCAATTACCAATATTCTGTATACAAGTCAATGAAAATCAGTTGAAAAAAGTTTGCTTAAAGTCAGAAGTGATTCACTGATTATATAATATAGCCAACTTCAGTAATACAAAGTGAAAACCTTTGTGAGGACATTGGCTGCTTATATAGGAGCTTCTCCTGTTGTCCCACACAAAAAGTCACGCAATACTTGGCCTTCCCCAGTATCAAGCAAGATTAGGTACAACTGCCTTGGTACTACTATTCCAAAACATCCATTCCACCAGTCAATATGGGCGTACAGGTCTGTCTAGTGGTCTAAACAGCCGCTTCTCAGGCTGAGGTCTGGAGTTCGAATCTCTGGAGCGCCTCAGGTCTATAAGGTAGTAGTCTGGAGCTGGGAGAAGCTGTCTTTGCCGTATATTCGTTATTAGCATTGATTTGCCTATCTTAGTGACAATATGATTATCTATCAATGCCCTGTCTGTAGTGTATGGATTGTTCTGTTGGTCTGTATACGTGCTACGAGTTCTACCTAGCACAAGTCTGGACAATGGGATGCGCATGAGGGGATAAGGTGGGTTGAAGTAGACTGCCATAAGTGATTTGCTTGGGGTCACTGGCGGTCGGCTTACATGTCCCGGTCCCTCTCTGACTGCCCACCAGATCGAGTTGCGGGACAGTGTTGAGTCGTTCCGTCTCATGGTTCAGTACTCTTCACTAAGTCTCTTCGTGTAAGTCTGTACACTTAGTAAAGTTGTTCCGGGAGTCACTGCAAGTAAGCCCTCGCGGCTTGAGCGGTAGCATAGCTCTACTAATCAATAGTAGTAGCCGTGCTCTCCCCCTAACACACACACCAGTCATTATAAAGACAATAGATCATATTATGGCCGAATGGAATAAGCTGATTTTAACCACCCACATTGGGTTATGGGTTTCTCGGCTTCGAGTTCTCGTCGAAGTAAGCCTATTGTTTTCTGCCATATGATCAATTGTTTTTCTAATGAATAGTGGAATGGATGTTGTGGAACAGTTATGTTTATAATTCTGCGTGGGAGTGAAATATATACTTACATTGTTTGACGAAACGAAGGAGATAAGAAATCTAAAAACAAACGTTCTCTTTCTGATTGGTCAAATAACATTAAACCGTGATATATAGAATTCTTTGTCCTTCCAAAAATATCATTAGCAAGCTCATAGAAAACCGACCTATGTATTTTATCCATTGTACGTATACCTATATATTATTAGTCCATTATGTTCTACTTAGCTTGTTCATCGATTCGGATCAAGAAATTAAAGTAACTACTACAAAAATATGCTGCCAAATAAATTCTTGAATAATACATAGTAGAGAAAATCATTGGGGATAAGCGACGTGCAAAATGGAGTTTAAGCACAAAATTAAGCGACTATATAATTTACATTCTCCACTGAGCGCAATTCACATATACATTCCTTCCATACTAATATTTTAAGTGGGATGTACATATGAAACCTTGCTCAGCCGCCAATTTTGCCCCCTAGAAACTACCCAAGTACCCACCTGGTGGTTGTACTCTGCTAGCAACCTTGGCAGCACAAGTAGCAATTTTTATATTATAACTTATGATGACTTGATTATATAATTGATATTTATTTATTATCAGAATGAGAGAGCATGAGATTAATCGTATTTGTTGTTAACAGGTACCAAGGTATCGAAAAACCCGGGTGTTTTAGAAAAAAACCCACGACCCCGGGTTTTTTGGGGTTTTTTGGGTTAATGGGTTTTTTATATAATTATAAGCACAAATACAAGCCTATACTATACTATATAGTGAAACCACAGCTGTGAATAATAACAACTGTGTAATTGCATATAACGATTTTATGACACATGAAATTTAAGGCTAATTTCATATATTTAATGCAACTGTAGGTACCAGAGATTAGATATGTAAATTATGTGACATAAAGAAATGTTAATATGATGTTGTAATTATTAAATAACTATTTAATCGCATCTGTTAACTTTCTCATCATAAAAATTCTACATATTCAACTATATATCACTTAACGAATGAAATACTACGTAAAATATTGTTGTCGACTAAAATCGATGGCATACAATACAAATTATAATTACTTCAATAATCTCAAATAGTTATATTATTTCTCTATGACTAATGCTTTAAAATTAAAATAACAGTCTCCAAATCAGTCGTAGTTAATTGCAGTAGTAACTAAATTGTCACATTAATTGTCATTATTAATTTCAGTGCTCATGCTTAAATTAGTTTCCTAACACAACAACCATTTTGAATATAACAACTGAAAAATAAATAAGCTTATCGAGTGAGTGAATTCTAACTTATAACACCTAGCATAATGTACTCAAACCATTTTTATATTAATTCAGTGCAGTCGTCAGAAACAGAATCATTTAAATGTCTGTGTATCAAGCAAACTTTGGCAGCCTTTTCTATACCTATACGATTACGTAAATCTGTCATTGTGTTTCCTAAAGACGAAAAGCACCTTTCAATACCGCTTGTAGACGCTGGAAGTATTATTAAACGCTCTGCCAATGAAACCAAACCTTTAGGAAGATTACTAGTCATCCTCTTTCCAACTTCTTTCCACCATTGTTGGGGTAATAAACGGCAATCAAGCAATTCCAAAATACTAGTGTTCAAAAGAATGCCAAATGACTTTTGCCAAATCGACCTACCACCGTTCAAAAACATTGAATGAAAAGAAAACATTGAATGGCTGCTGCAACAAACATAGGATGTTTTGATTCCAAGTATCTGTAACCCCGTTCTAAATATTTATGACCCAAATTTTCACCTATTTAAAAATTGAAAGCATAAAATATTATAGAATATCAATATATTTTAGGTCTATATATTAACTATTTCATTATAAATCACCTCTATACTTTGGATGAAGAATGTATGCAGCACAAGCATACTTATTCAATGCTAAATCGACAATATCATCAAATCGATCTTGATAGGTACTCTGAACTTCGACATTGGATAAAATAGGAATCCATAATTTGACGGCATAAGCTAGTGATGCTCTCTCGTTCTGTAGCTAAACACAATAATATTCCAGTTATCAGGTTCAACTTAAATGGCATGAATATAAAAACAAACCAACAGCTGATAAGCAGTACGATAGTAATTACCTTACATATAGCTGTAGCCAAAGGTTCAATGCGCTTCATTAAAAAATTTACCTCCTGATAAAACTGAAAATTCATCATTAGATTCATTATGTCATCTGGAGTTTCTGATCTTTCGTGTTTGCAAATTTCAACATACAAAGAATGATTTCTAACAAAATTTTCTAGACTTTGGAAGCACGAATTCCATCTTGTTGCACAAGGTAGTTTGGGCAATTGACCTTTTCTGTCTTTCAAGGTTTCTCGAGGATAACTGTTATCTTTAAAAACCGTTGAACTGAAACAACTCTACCAATTAAATCAGGATCACCTATTTTCTTTCCAATTAAGTTCAGAAGAGGTGTGTGGCATCCATATGTCATAATTTCTTCATTTTCCTGGGTTAGTAGGCTTCTCATCAAAACCATTGTATTCGTATTATCGGTGACCACTGAGAAAACTTTGCAATTATATTTTATTTCGGCAGTTTCCAGGGCATCTTTTAATAATGTCAAGCAGTAAGCTGCAGTCTTTTTTTCCGATTTGGTAGCAATGGCATTCAAAAATAGTGTTTTTTAACATTCGATACTTAAACAGTGGGATATTACAGGAGAACTTTGCGTAGCCGTCCACCCATCCTGCATTAAAGTCACTAACCTTCCTTCAGTTTCAGCAATTTTATTCTCGGTTATTTCTTCGTAAAGTTCATTCAATATAGTTGTTGATAATACTTCTTTTGACGTCAGTTTATAGTGAGGCCTTAAAAGAGAAATCAGCTTAGCAAATTCGGAATTCTCCACTGTGCGAAAGGCAATATTAGAACAGAATATAAATTTTGCTACCTGTTTGTCAATTTTTTTATGGTGCTTTTCATTTCCTTCGGCAAGTGATTTAAAATCCCAATTTAATTTGGCTGGTTGTTCACCCGTTTTGACCTTCTTACACTTTCTTGGTTTACCATATTTATTGCAACATTTATTATGGTTTCGCAATCTTTCCACTTTTGGCCATTTAAATATCAAATGACAGGTTTTACACTTGGCTTCCTTCTTTCCATTTAGCACAGTTTTTTCAAAGCAATTCCATATGACGTCTTCATGGTTAGCTTCAACATATGAACAGAATCAACGTTTAGGTTTTATAAATCTTAGGCGAATAGATTCTGTGAAGCTTTAAAGAAGTTTCTTCCAACAACTTTAGAGAAGCAAAATCAGAAAATCGTACGTAATTTTGCTAGATTGAAGCAGTCTGTGGTTTCCATAGGTTACTTTCAACATCATCTTAGGCTAATAGATTCTGTTAAGCTTTAAAAAAAATGCCATCCAACAAATTGAGAGAAGCCATGTCAGAAAGTCGTATGTAATTTTGCTAGATTGAAGCAGTCTGTGATTTCCATAGGTGACTTTCAACATCATCTTAGGCAAATAGAATCTGTGAAGCTTTAAAAAAAGTTCCAAACAACAAATTGAGAGAAGCCATGTCAGAAAGTCGTACGTAATTTTGCTAGATTGAAGCAGTCTGCCGTCTCCATAGGTTAGCTTCAACATATGAACAGAATCAACGTTTAGGTTTTATAAATTTTAGGCGAATAGATTCTGTGAAGCTTTAAAAGATGTATCTTCCAACAAATTGAGAGAAGCCATGTCAGAAAGTCGTACGTAATTTTGCTAGATTGAAGCAGTCTGTTGTTTCCAAAGGTTACTTTCAACATCATCTTAGGCAAATAGATTATGTGAAGCTTCAGAAGAAGTTCCTTCCAACACATTGAGAGAAGCCATGTCAGAAAGTCGTACGTAATTTTGCTAGATTAAAGCAGTCTGTGGTTTCCATAGGTTACTTTCAACATGATCTTAGGCAAATAGATTCTGTGAAGCTTTTAAAAACAGTTCCATCCAACAAATTGAGAGAAGCCATGTCAGAAAGACGTACGTAAATTTGCTAGATTGAAGCAGTCTGCCGTCTCTAAAGGTTAGCTTACACATCTGAACAGAATCAACGTTTAGGTTTTATAAATCTTAGGCGAATAGATTCTGTGAAGCTTTAAAAGAAGTTTCTTCCAACAATTTGAGAGAAGCCATGTCAGAAAGACCTACGTAATTTTGCTAGATTGAAGCAGTCTGCCGTTTTCAAAGGTTAGCTTCAACATCTGAACAGAATCAACGTTTAGGTTTTATAAATCTTAGGCGAATAGATTCTGTGAAGCTTTAAAAGAAGTTTCTTCCAACATATTGAGAGAAGCAATGTCAGAAAGTCGTACGTAATTTTGATAGATTAAAGCAGTCTGCGGTCTTTAAAGATTTACTTCAACATCTAAACAGAATCAATGTTTAGGTTTTATAAATCTCAGGCAAATAGATTCTGTGAAGCTTTAAAAGAAGTTTTTTCCAACAATTTGAGAGAAGCCATGTCAGAAAGTCGTATGTAATTTTGCTAGATTGAAGCAGTCTTCCGTCTCCAAAGGTTTACTTCAACATTTGAATAGAATCAACGTTTAGGTTTTATAAGTCTTAGGCGAATAGATTGTGTGAAGCTTTAAAAGAAGTTTCTTCCAACAAATTGAGAGAAGCCATGTCAGAAAGTCGTACGTAATTTTGCTAGATTGAAGCAGTCTGTTGTTTCTAAAGGTTACTTTCAACATCATATTAGGCAAATAGAATCTGCGAAGCTTCAGAAGAAGTTCCTTCCAACACATTGAGAGAAACCATGTCAGAAAGTCGTACGTAATTTTGCTGGATTGAAGCAGTCTGTGGTTTTCACAGGTTACTTTCAACATCATCTTAGGCAAATAGATTCTGTGAAGCTTTAAAAAAAGTTCCTTCCAACACATTGAGAGAAGCCATGTCAGAAAGACGTACGTAAATTTGCTAGATTGAAGCAGTCTGCCGTCTCCAAAGGTTAGCTTCAACATCTGAACAGAATCAACGTTTAGGTTTTATAAATCTTAGGCGAATAGATTCTGTGAAGCTTTAAAAGAAGTTTCTTCCAACAATTTGAGAGAAGCCATGTCAGAAAGACGTACGTAATTTTGCTAGATTGAAGCAGTCTGCCGTTTTCAAAGGTTAGCTTCAACATCTAAACAGATTCAATGTTTAGGTTTAACAAATATCAGGCAAATAGATTCTGTGAAGCTTTAAAAGAAGTTTTTTCCAACAATTTGAGAGAAGCCATGTCAGAAGGTCGTATGTAATTTTGCTAGATTGAAGCAGTCTTCCGTCTCCAAAGGTTTACTTCAACATTTGAATAGAATCAACGTTTAGGTTTTATAAGTCTTAGGCGAATAGATTGTGTGAAGCTTTAAAAGAAGTCCCTTCCAACACATTGAGAGAAGCCATGTCAGAAAGTCGTACGTAATTTTGCTAGATTGAAGCAGTCTAGGGTTTCCACAGGTTACTTTCAACATCATCTTAGGCAAATAGATTCTGTGAAGCTTTAAAAAAAGTTCCTTCCAACACATTGAGAGAAGCCATGTCAGAAAGACGTACGTAATTTTGCTAGATTGAAGCAGTCTGCCGTCTCCAAAGGTTTACTTCAACATCATCTTAGGCAAATAGATTCTGTGAAGCTTTAAAAAAAGTTCCTTCCAACACATTGAGAGAAGCCATGTCAGAAAGACGTACGTAAATTTGCTAGATTGAAGCAGTCTGATGTCTCCAAAGGTTAGCTTCAACATCTGAACAGAATCAACGTTTAGGTTTTATAAATCTTAGGCGAATAGATTCTGTGAAGCTTTAAAAGAAGTTTCTTCCAACAATTTGAGAGAAGCCATGTCAGAAGGTCGTATGTAATTTCGCTAGATTGAAGCAGTCTTCCGTCTCCAAAGGTTTACTTCAACATTTGAATAGAATCAACGTTTAGATTTTATAAGTCTTAGGGGAATAGATTGTGTGAAGCTTTAAAAGAAGTTCCTTCCAACACATTGAGAGAAGCCATGTCAGAAAGTCGTACGTAATTTTGCTAGATTGAAGCAGTCTGTGGTTTCCACAGGTTACTTTCAACATCATCTTAGGCAAATAGATTCTGTGAAGCTTTAAAAAAAGTTCCTTCCAACACATTGAGAGAAGCCATGTCAGAAGGACGTACGTAATTTTGCTAGATTGAAGCAGTCTGCCGTCTCCAAAGGTTTACTTCAACATCTGAACAGAATCAACGTTTAGGTTTTATAAATCTTAGGCGAATAGATTCTGTGAAGCTTTAAAAGAAGTTTCTTCCAACAATTTGAGAGAAGCCATGTCAGAAAGTCGTATGTAATTTTGCTAGATTAAAGCAGTCTACCGTCTCCAAAGGTTTACTTCAACATTTGAATAGAATCAACGTTTAGGTTTTATAAGTCTTAGGCGAATAGATTCTGTGAAGCTTTAAAAGAAGTTTCTTCCAACAATTTGAGAGAAGCCATGTCACAAAGTCGTATGTAATTTTGCTAGATTAAAGCTGTCTACCGTCTCCAAAGGTTAGCTTCAACATCTGAACAGAATCAACGTTTAGGTTTTATAAATCTTAGGCGAATAGATTCTGTGAAGCTTTAAAAGAAGTTTCTTCCAACATATTGAGAGAAGCCATGTCAGAAAGTCGTACGTAATTTTGCTAGATTGAAGCAGTCTTTGGTTTCCAAAGGTTACTTTCAACATCATATTAGGCAAATAGATTATGTGAAGCTTCAGAAGAAGTTCCTTCCAACACATTGAGAGAAGCCATGTCAGAAAGTCGTACGTAATTTTGATAGATTGAAGCAGTCTGTGGTTTCCATAGGTTACTTTTAACATGATCTTAGGCAAATAGATTCTGTGAAGCTTTTAAAAAAAGTTCCATCCAACAAATTCAGAGAAGCCATGTCAGAAAGACGTACGTAAATTTGCTAGATTGAAGCAGTCTGCCGTCTCCAAAGGTTTACTTCAACATCTGAACAGAATCAACGTTTAGGTTTTATAAATCTTAGGCGAATAGATTCTGTGAAGCTTTAAAAGAAGTTTCTTCCAACAATTTAAGAGAAGCCATGTCAGAAAGACGTACGTAATTTTGCTAGATTGAAGCAGTCTGCCGTTTTCAAAGGTTAGCTTCAACATCTAAACAGAATCAACGTTTAGGTTTTATAAGTCTTAGGCGAATAGATTGTGTGAAGCTTTAAAAGAAGTTTCTTCCAACAAATTGAGAGAAGCCATGTCAGAAAGTCGTGCGTAATTTTGCTAGATTGAAGCAGTCTGTTGTTTCCAAAGGTTACTTTCAACATCATATTAGGCAAATAGAATCTGCTAAGCTTCAGAAGAAGTTCCTTCCAACACATTGAGAGAAGCCATGTCAGAAAGTCGTACGTAATTTTGCTAGATTGAAGCAGTCTGTGGTTTCCACAGGTTACTTTCAACATCATCTTAGGCAAATAGATTCTGTGAAGCTTTAAAAAAAGTTCCTTCCAATACATTGAGAGAAGCCATGTCAGAAAGACGTACGTAATTTTGCTAGATTAAAGCAGTCTGCCGTCTCCAAAGGTTTACTTCAACATCGGAACAGAATCAACGTTTAGGTTTTATAAATCTTAGGCGATTAGATTCTGTGAATCTTTAAAAGAAGTTTCTTCCAACAATTTGAGAGAAGCCATGTCAGAAAGACGTACGTAATTTTGCTAGATTGAAGCAGTCTGCCGTTTTCAAAGGTTAGCTTCAACATCTAAACAGATTCAATGTTTAGGTTTTATAAATCTCAGGCAAATAGATTCTGTGAAGCTTTAAAAGAAGTTTTTTCCAACAATTTGAGAGAAGCCATGTCAGAAGGTCGTATGTAATTTTGCTAGATTGAAGCAGTCTTCCGTCTCCAAAGGTTTACTTCAACATTTGAATAGAATCAACGTTTAGGTTTTATAAGTTTTAGGCGAATAGATTGTGTGAAGCTTTAAAAGAAGTTTCTTCCAACAAATTGAGAGAAGCCATGTCAGAAAGTCGTGCGTAATTTTGCTAGATTGAAGCAGTCTGTTGTTTCCAAAGGTTACTTTCAACATCATATTAGGCAAATAGAATCTGCGAAGCTTCAGAAGAAGTTCCTTCCAACACATTGAGAGAAGCCATGTCAGAAATTTGTACGTAATTTTGCTAGATTGAAGCAGTCTGTGGTTTCCACAGGTTACTTTCAACATCATCTTAGGCAAATAGATTCTGTGAAGCTTTAAAAAAAGTTCCTTCCAACACATTGAGAGAAGCCATGTCAGAAAGACGTACGTAATTTTGCTAGATTGAAGCAGTCTGCCGTCTCCAAAGGTTTACTTCAACATCTGAACAGAATCAACGTTTAGGTTTTATAAATCTTAGGCGAATAGATTCTGTGAAGCTTTAAAAGAAGTTTCTTTCAACAATTTGAGAGACGCCATGTCACAAAGTCGTACGTAATTTTGCTAGATTGAAGCAGTCTGTGGCCTTCAAAGATTTACTTCAACATCTGAACAGAATCAACGTTTAGGTTTTATAAATCGTAGGCAAATAGATTCTGTGAAGCTTTAAAAGAAGTTTCTTCCAACATATTGAGAGAAGCCATGTCAGAAAGTCGTACGTAATTTTGCTAGATTGAAGCAGTCTGTTGTTTCCAAAGGTTACTTTCAACATCATCTTAGGCAAATAGATTCTGTGAAGCTTCAGAAGAAGTTCCTTCCAACACATTGAGAGAAGCCATGTCAGAAAGTCGTACGTAATTTTGCTAGATTGAAGCAGTCTGTTGTTTCCATAGGTTACTTTCAACATCATCTTAGGCAAATAGATTCTGTGAAGCTTTAAAAAAAGTCCCTTCCAATACATTGAGAGAAGCCATGTCAGAAAGACGTACGTAATTTTGCTAGATTAAAGCAGTCTGCCGTCTCCAAAGGTTTACTTCAACATCTGAACAGAATCAACGTTTAGGTTTTATAAATCTTAGGCGATTAGATTCTGTGAATCTTTAAAAGAAGTTTCTTCCAACAATTTGAGAGAAGCCATGTCACAAAGTCGTACGTAATTTTGCTAGATTAAAGCTGTCTACCGTCTCCAAAGGTTAGCTTCAACATCTGAACAGAATCAACGTTTAGGTTTTATAAATCTTAGGCGAATAGATTCTGTGAAGCTTTAAAAGAAGTTTCTTCCAACATATTGAGAGAAGCCATGTCAGAAAGTCGTACGTAATTTTGCTAGATTGAAGCAGTCTTTGGATTCCAAAGGTCACTTTCAACATCATCTTAGGCAAATAGATTCTGTGAAGCTTCAGAAGAAGTTCCTTCCAACACATTGAGAGAAGCCATGTCAGAAAGTCGTACGTAATTTTGCTAGATTGAAGCAGTCTGTGGTTTCCATAGGTTACTTTTAACATGATCTTAGGCAAATAGATTCTGTGAAGCTTTTAAAAAAAGTTCCATCCAACAAATTCAGAGAAGCCATGTCAGAAAGACGTACGTAAATTTGCTAGATTGAAGCAGTCTGCCGTCTCCAAAGGTTTACTTCAACATCTGAACAGAATCAACGTTTAGGTTTTATAAATCTTAGGCGAATAGATTCTGTGAAGCTTTAAAAGAAGTTTCTTCCAACAATTTAAGAGAAGCCATGTCAGAAAGACGTACGTAATTTTGCTAGATTGAAGCAGTCTGCCGTTTTCAAAGGTTAGCTTCAACATCTAAACAGATTCAATGTTTAGGTTTTATAAATCTCAGGCAAATAGATTCTGTGAAGCTTTAAAAGAAGTTTTTTCCAACAATTTGAGAGAAGCCATGTCAGAAGTTCGTATGTAATTTTGCTAGATTGAAGCAGTCTTCCGTCTCCAAAGGTTTACTTCAACATTTGAATAGAATCAACGTTTAGGTTTTATAAGTCTTAGGCGAATAGATTGTGTGAAGCTTTAAAAGAAGTTTCTTCCAACAAATTGAGAGAAGCCATGTCAGAAAGTCGTGCGTAATTTTGCTAGATTGAAGCAGTCTGTTGTTTCCAAAGGTTACTTTCAACATCATATTAGGCAAATAGAATCTGCGAAGCTTCAGAAGAAGTTCCTTCCAACACATTGAGAGAAGCCATGTCAGAAAGTCGTACGTAATTTTGCTAGATTGAAGCAGTCTGTGGTTTCCACAGGTTACTTTCAACATCATCTTAGGCAAATAGATTCTGTGAAGCTTTAAAAAAAGTTCCTTCCAATACATTGAGAGAAGCCATGTCAGAAAGACGTACGTAATTTTGCTAGATTAAAGCAGTCTGCCGTCTCCAAAGGTTTACTTCAACATCGGAACAGAATCAACGTTTAGGTTTTATAAATCTTAGGCGATTAGATTCTGTGAATCTTTAAAAGAAGTTTCTTCCAACAATTTGAGAGAAGCCATGTCAGAAAGACGTACGTAATTTTGCTAGATTGAAGCAGTCTGCCGTTTTCAAAGGTTAGCTTCAACATCTAAACAGATTCAATGTTTAGGTTTTATAAATCTCAGGCAAATAGATTCTGTGAAGCTTTAAAAGAAGTTTTTTCCAACAATTTGAGAGAAGCCATGTCAGAAGGTCGTACGTAATTTTGCTAGATTGAAGCAGTCTACGGTCTTCAAAGGTTTACTTCAACATCTGAACAGAATCAACGTTTAGGTTTTATAAATCTTAGTCGAATAGATTCTGTGAAGCTTTAAAAGAAGTTTCTTCCAACAATTTGAGAGAAGCCATGTCACAAAGTCGTACGTAATTTTGCTAGATTAAAGCAGTCTACCGTCTCGAAAGGTTAGCTTCAATATCTGAACAGAATCAACGTTTAGGTTTTATAAATCTTAGTCGAATAGATTCTGTGAAGCTTTAAAGAAGTTCCAAACAACATATTGAGAGAAGCAATGTCAGAAGGTCGTACGTAATTTTGCTAGATTGAAGCAGTCTACGGTCTTCAAAGGTTTACTTCAAGATCTAAACAGAATCAACGTTTAGGTTTTATAAATCTTAGGCGAATAGATTCTGTGAAGCTTTAAAAGAAGTTTCTTCCAACATATTGAGAGAAGCAATGTCAGAAAGTCGCACGTAATTTTGCTAGATTGAAGCAGTCTGCCGTCTCCAAAGGTTAACTTCAACATCTGAACAGAATCAACCTGTGATTTTATAAATCTTAAACGAATAAATTCTGTGAAGCTTTAAAAGAAGTTTCTTCCAACAATTTGAGAGAAGCCATGTCAGAAAGTCGTACGTAATTTTGCTAGATTGAAGTCTGTCTGTAATTTCCACAGGTTACTTTCAACATCATCTTAGGCAAATAGATTCTGTGAAGCTTTAAAAAAAGTTCCTTCCAACACATTGAGAGAAGCCATGTCAGAAAGACGTACGTAAATTTGCTAGATTGAAGCAGTCTGATGTCTCCAAAGGTTAGATTCAACATCTGAACAGAATCAACGTTTAGGTTTTATAAATCTTAGGCGAATAGATTCTGTGAAGCTTTAAAAGAAGTTTCTTCCAACAATTTGAGAGAAGCCATGTCAGAAGGTCGTATGTAATTTCGCTAGATTGAAGCAGTCTTCCGTCTCCAAAGGTTTACTTCAACATTTGAATAGAATCAACGTTTAGGTTTTATAAGTCTTAGGGGAATAGATTGTGTGAAGCTTTAAAAGAAGTTCCTTCCAACACATTGAGAGAAGCCATGTCAGAAAGTCGTACGTAGTTTTGCTAGATTGAAGCAGTCTGTGGTTTCCACAGGTTACTTTCAACATCATCTTAGGCGAATAGATTCTGTGAAGCTTTAAAAGAAGTTTCTTCCAACAATTTAAGAGAAGCCATGTCAGAAAGACGTACGTAATTTTGCTAGATTGAAGCAGTCTGCCGTCTCCAAAGGTTTACTTCAACATCTGAACAGAATCAACGTTTAGGTTTTATAAATCTTAGGCGAATAGATTCTGTGAAGCTTTAAAAGAAGTTTCTTCCAACAATTTGAGAGAAGCCATGTCAGAAAGTCGTATGTAATTTTGCTAGATTAAAGCAGTCTACCGTCTCCAAAGGTTTACTTCAACATTTGAATAGAATCAACGTTTAGGTTTTATAAGTCTTAGGCGAATAGATTGTGTGAAGCTTTAAAAGAAGTTTCATCCAACAAATTGAGAGAAGCCATGTCAGAAAGTCGTGCGTAATTTTGCTAGATTGAAGCAGTCTGTTGTTTCCAAAGGTTACTTTCAACATCATATTAGGCAAATAGAATCTGCGAAGCTTCAGAAGAAGTTCCTTCCAACACATTGAGAGAAGCCATGTCAGAAAGTCGTACGTAATTTTGCTAGATTGAAGCAGTCTGTGGTTTCCACAGGTTACTTTCAACATCATCTTAGGCAAATAGATTCTGTGAAGCTTTAAAAAAAGTTCCTTCCAACACGTTGAGAGAAGCCATGTCAGAAAGACGTACGTAATTTTGCTAGATTGAAGCAGTCTGCCGTCTCCAAAGGTTTACTTAAACACCTGAACAGAATCAACGTTTAGGTTTTATAAATCTTAGGCGAATAGATTCTGTGAAGCTTTAAAAGAAGTTTCTTCCAACAATTTGAGAGAAGCCATGTCACAAAGTCGTACGTAATTTTGCTAGATTGAAGCAGTCTGCCGCCTCCAAAGGTTAGCTTCAACATCTGAACAGAATCAACGTTTAGGTTTTATAAATCTTAGGCGAATAGATTCTGTGAAGCTTTAAAAGAAGTTTCTTCCAACACATTGAGAGAAGCCATGTCAGAAAGTCGTACGTAATTTTGCTAGATTGAAGCAGTCTTTGGATTCCAAAGGTCACTTTCAACATCATCTTAGGCAAATAGATTCTGTGAAGCTTCAGAAGAAGTTCCTTCCAACACATTGAGAGAAGCCATGTCAGAAAGTCGTACGTAATTTTGCTAGATTGAAGCAGTCTGTGGTTTCCATAGGTTACTTTTAACATCATCTTAGGCAAATAGATTCTGTGGAGCTTTAAAAGAAGTTCCATCATACATATTGAGAGAGGCCGTGTCAGAAAGACGTACGTAATTTTGCTAGATTGAAGCAGTCTGCGGTCTCCAAAGGTTTACTTCAACATCTGAACAGAATCAACGTTTAGGTTTTATAAATCTTAGGCGAATAGATTCTGTGAAGCTTTAAAAGAAGTTTCTTCCAACAATTTAAGAGAAGCCATGTCAGAAAGACGTACGTAATTTTGCTAGATTGAAGCAGTCTGCCGTTTTCAAAGGTTAGCTTCAACATCTAAACAGATTCAATGTTTAGGTTTTATAAATCTCAGGCAAATAGATTCTGTGAAGCTTTAAAAGAAGTTTTTTCCAACAATTTGAGAGAAGCCATGTCAGAAGTTCGTATGTAATTTTGCTAGATTGAAGCAGTCTTCCGTCTCCAAAGGTTTACTTCAACATTTGAATAGAATCAACGTTTAGGTTTTATAAGTCTTAGGCGAATAGATTGTGTGAAGCTTTAAAAGAAGTTTCTTCCAACAAATTGAGAGAAGCCATGTCAGAAAGTCGTGCGTAATTTTGCTAGATTGAAGCAGTCTGTTGTTTCCAAAGGTTACTTTCAACATCATATTAGGCAAATAGAATCTGCGAAGCTTCAGAAGAAGTTCCTTCCAACACATTGAGAGAAGCCATGTCAGAAAGTCGTACGTAATTTTGCTAGATTGAAGCAGTCTGTGGTTTCCACAGGTTACTTTCAACATCATCTTAGGCAAATAGATTCTGTGAAGCTTTAAAAAAAGTTCCTTCCAATACATTGAGAGAAGCCATGTCAGAAAGACGTACGTAATTTTGCTAGATTAAAGCAGTCTGCCGTCTCCAAAGGTTTACTTCAACATCGGAACAGAATCAACGTTTAGGTTTTATAAATCTTAGGCGATTAGATTCTGTGAATCTTTAAAAGAAGTTTCTTCCAACAATTTGAGAGAAGCCATGTCAGAAAGACGTACGTAATTTTGCTAGATTGAAGCAGTCTGCCGTTTTCAAAGGTTAGCTTCAACATCTAAACAGATTCAATGTTTAGGTTTTATAAATCTCAGGCAAATAGATTCTGTGAAGCTTTAAAAGAAGTTTTTTCCAACAATTTGAGAGAAGCCATGTCAGAAGGTCGTATGTAATTTTGCTAGATTGAAGCAGTCTTCCGTCTCCAAAGGTTTACTTCAACATCTGAACAGAATCAACCTGTGATTTTATAAATCTTAAACGAATATATTCTGTGAAGCTTTAAAAGAAGTTTCTTCCAACAATTTGAGAGAAGCCATGTCAGAAAGTCGTACGTAATTTTGCTAGATTGAAGTCTGTCTGTAATTTCCACAGGTTACTTTCAACATCATCTTAGGCAAATAGATTCTGTGAAGCTTTAAAAAAAGTTCCTTCCAACACATTGAGAGAAGCCATGTCACAAAGTCGTATGTAATTTTGCTAGATTGAAGCAGTCTGTGATTTCCATAGGTGACTTTCAACATCATCTTAGGCAAATAGATTCTGTGAAGCTTTAAAATAAGTTCCATCCAACATATTGAGAGTAGAAAATTTTTTAAAAAGTTGTTTTTTTGAAATTTACCGCTCATAAAGCAAATCTTTCTGTAATAGTTATAGAAACAGCCAGTTTTCATATTACATCATGTCTGAAACTGAAAATGTCAAAGGTCGACTTTTTGAAACGCTTCAATATATCTTGTGTGACCTATCAATCAACATCTAAATAACTCGAGCAGAACGATTATGATGTAAAATGACACAAATTTTGTACCAGTAATAGGTCAAAGATCAATTTGTGACAATGTCATTTTTGCTATTTTATAAATTGTAAAATTGTAAATTTACACATCGAAAACGTTAATTTAGCTACGGACTGTGGGTTACAGTTCGTGGTTAATACATATTATTATCATAATAGTTTTTAATGCTATGCAGTCCAAGATATTGTCTCTTTGTTCGATATCTGCAACAATGTCCATCCAGTTTGGCTATTAGCGAACTTCCTTTTCGAAGTCACGGTACTCCATCGAATATGGACACATATTATTATGACGTTCCAGCTGTACATTGGAGCACTGTGAATGTACAGCACTTCACTATGGCTCAGCCGTTTATTATATGTAAAAATGTTGGCATCTGAAGATACTTAAATTCATTAACTAACCGTCTAGATAAAATATTTTATATACATTGTGACTCAAAAAACTTCGGCGAAAAAATTTGAGATTGTTTAAATCAAAGTGTAACTAGTCAAATAATGGCAAATAATTCTATTTGTTCCCACCTCAATGCAATCAGAAATATTACAATTCTACAAAAAGTTTTATTTACTTGCTTATAGGGACGGAGATCTAAAAGATTTGTCACTGGCAGAACAAAACCGATTTATCGAATTCTACAGTACACAAATGGGATGTTCAATTATGACGTTGAAAACAAGATGCCATTTATGATATCTTTTTTACCCTCTATTGGTGTTGCAGTGAACTACATTGTTATATCCATGCACGGGAAAATGCTTAAGTTCATTTCTACGTTGGTTGGCTTCTTTTAGAAGTTCCAACGTTCTTTTACAATGTTATGTTCCTTGTGAATTAAACTTAAATTATCTTCGAGCTGTCAGGGGAATACTTGGAGAAACAAAAATCACGATTGCAGAAGAAAGAAAACCGATTGACTTTGAAGTCATTTCAACCTCTCAAATACAGCGTCTGGTCCATGATTCCATTTACCAAGGAAACATTTCCAAGTATATATGAAGCAGTGATTGACTACACCGTCACTCTCATTTTACTTTGAGTCTAACGTAATATTTATTTGCATATAGACCTACTATGTAGGTTTTCTTACCGTTTGACATTATATAATGTAAATATTTAAATACAGTTAGGCCAGTAGTACAATATTCACAAAACTCTGTAAAACTAAATCGATTGCAATAAGAAAAATATCTTGAACCCCTCTGAGATCCTAGAAATAAATTGTGTTGATAATAAATTTGCTAAATTGTTTCAGGTTTTAAGGGTAATTGTCAATTGTTATATTTTCAATATAAAAATGCAAGCAATAATATTAAATACACGTTGTATAGTTTTAAAGGTCACTGTCCTGCATGAATGTCTGCTCTAATGAGTTCAGTTTAAATGAAATAAATAAACTATATATAAATCTCTTTATTTATAATGTCGTTTCTGTGGCACAACCGATTTGATACAACATCAAGTGTAGAAATAGCAATTAAAAAATTGTGGCGTCGATCATTCATTTATGTATATCATAACATGCATTCTGTCGAAATCTAGTTTTTAATAAAAAAGTGATGGCCGTTTCATTGAAACTGTTTTATTTCGTCGTCCTTGTTTCATGGTAATATAAACCCACTTTCTAATGACATTGGATATTGATGGGGATAGTTAAAACTTCTTTCTGTGCTAAAAAAATCCGTTACATGCAAAATTAAACGTGAGATCAAGGAATTGTTCTAAATAGCCTCGTTTCTGAGAAACTAAACCAGGGAGCCTTAATTAAAGATGAGAATTCTCAAAATTGACAAAAGATTAAGAATAGAATCGAAGAATAGAATTAAGATTAGAATGTGTCCATTCTGCGATGAGTTATGAAACAAGGCACCGAACCTTTTAGCTCACCATACAATTCAGAGCAGTTGAGATCTTGTCTAGTGCACACCGCATTTTACGCAACCAAGCCCAATGCTAACATTTAAATTTAATATCCATAAATCCAGAACAAATTTATGGACAGATTTTTATGCTACATGTACTTTAACCAGTACTATAGATCAGGGCAGGAGAATCGGTGGGCGGCAACTAGGTCGCCGGCACCGGGTATCAAGCTAAAGGGCAGGTGAAGCAAAATGAGCGAAAAAAATAATGTCATTTCCAAATTATATTAGTATCCCAAAGGAAGGAGAATAAGAAATCTGTTAATTTTTAATATGCATTATTATATTGTGTACCGTCCGTAACATACTACAACTCATAAGGAACCCAAAATCAATATTTATCAATAATAATAGACAAGTTGCAATAAGCGCCGCTATTAAGTATTATAGATCGGTTTAGAAAGAATAATAATGGTTTCTGGAATCATTAAAAAATTATTAAATAATGTCCAAAATAAAAGCTTCCCTAAGTTGTACTTTTGTGTAGTGTAAAAGTGATGGACAAAGACACGCTAATTGATAACGATTGTTTAATAATTTTTATTGATTCCAGAAACCATAATTATTCTTCCTAAACCGATTACTTTACATGAGTAAATGAGTACCTTGTATTGTATTGTATATCTATCGTCATTGTATTCATCACTGTCGGCGGTCTTCACATTTTTGTGAGACGCCAACAGCGATTTATTTGGCGGCCCTTTTTGCAACTTGTCTATTAGCTCATCAGAATGCATTGTTAATAGTTTATTGTAGTAGTATTCAAATTCCGTAGGTAGGTAACTTTATATAAGAAATATGTTTTGAATTTTTGTTCACGTTTGTAAACACATTTTTTACCTAATGCCAAAGAAAAATCGAAGCTTTAAGAATTATTTAATTTTGGTTACAATAATTTATTTCAGGTAATTCCTTGAAAGTTTATAAGAAAGTTTTCAGAATGTTTATGTTTAATTAAGGTTCCCTAGTTTCTCAGAAACTAGGTTGTAGGAAGTGTAGTATATTGCCTTGATCTCACGTTTATTTTTGCATTAAACCAATTGTTTCAGAGAACAGAAGAAATAATTAATACAAAAATAAATTATGAAAGAAATGTCTATGTTCCAGTTTCTTTAAATGTCCCCATATATATGCATTGACGTCATTAGGAAGTGGCTTTATATTATCATGAAACAAGGACGACGAAATAAAACACTGCAATAAAGCTGCCGTCCAGAATATTACGAATGATCGATTATTATTTCAAAATTTGGAATTTTATCAAATCATTGGGCCCACTAAAATCACATTATAAATACAGAGTTTAGTTGATTTCATGTTTTAACAATTTCATTTAAATTGAACTCATTAGTTCCATTCCATTTGGACAATTGGTCATTTTATCTATATAACAGTGTTTTTAACATTAAAGCGTACATTTTTATATTTAAAATCCAACAATTGACGTTTAGAATTGCAACAACCTACAACCAACCAACAACGTTTACCCTAGGTTTAAATAGGGCACAGGTTGCAACAGTTTCAAGGCAGGGGTCGTAGTAGGCCTTATATATATGTATTTGTTGATTGTTGGCATGATTTTGTTAGTGTCGTCTATGTCATTGCTGCAATAAGTGTACATGTATATACTTTATAGTATATTTAAAAGCGTGAAAAATATCCACACATTGGGTGTAAATACGCAAATGTGCAGTGCATACACCAGAAACGGTATTTCTAGGTGCGTTATATTATGTGAATGTGGGTGGTACCAACAGTAATGCAGTGAACATTACGTTACCTTTAAAGTAAAATGAGAGTGACGGTGTAATCGATCACTGCTTCATATATACTTGGAAATGTTGCTTTCGAAAAAGGAATCATGTTCCAAACGCTGTATTTGAGAGGTTGAAATGACTTCAAAGTCAATCGATCTTCTTTCTTCTGTAATCGTGATTTCTGTTTCTCCAAGTATTCCCCTGACAGCTCGAAGATAATTGCAGTGTAATTCACCAGGAACATATTACAAAAGAACGTCGGAACTTCTAAGAGAAGCCAACCAATGTAGAAATGAATAGGGATTTTCCCGTGCATGGATATAACAATGTAGTTCACTACTACACCAATGGAGGACAAAAAAGATATCAGAAATGGCATTTTGTTTTCAACGTCATAATTGAACATCCCATTCGTGTACTGTAGAATTCGATAAATCGGTTTTTGTTCTGCCAGTGACAAACTCTTCAAATCCCCATCCCTAAAAACAAATAAATAAGTACTTTCCGTACAATTTATTTTCTTGGGAATTAAATGTGGGAACAAATTTGTGCCGAATGAAATATAATAATTTTGGCTAAATTTTTTGTCATGTATATAACATTGATTAAACAGCCAGATAGTTAGATTTGCTGAGGTTTCCATACCTTAGACGATTGAGCCATAATGAAGTGCTGTATAACCACATAGCCCCAACGTACATCTGGAACAGCATATGTGTCCATATTCGATGGAAAATGGTGACTTCAAAAAGGAAGTTCGCCAATAGCCAAACCGGATGGACATTGTTGCAGTCTTCAAACAAAGACACATAATATCTTGGACTGCATGGCATTAAGAACACAACAGTGGCCCAGATGTACGGCCCACTTAGACACCCAACAGTTGTGATCATCATAAATGCAGCCAATTTATTTCTCCACCAATTTCTTGCAGACTCCAATTTTATCCATCTGTGGGCATACACTACGAAAATTATATTATATTTATTAAATATTTTTAAATGGCCTTTTAAACTCTCAAATATTTTAAATTCACTCAAAATTTATTTCACAAGTTTGAGTTCCAATAGACGTCTACTATTTAACTATTTACTATGAAAAATTTCTACTTACCATCCAATAGATTTTCTGTATTTAGAACTGTGTTTGTGAACTGTACGGTATTTTCGGCCTTTCGAAATAGATTTATATCTAAAATGAATGACAAGAGAAGACAGGCAAACCAGAAGAAATGGAAATAAACGTCTCCTGGTGGAGCATCTTTCGCCGACTTTTGAAATCGAATCACCATGAACAAAATGTGAAATGCATAAATCCATGCATTCCACCTCCACAAATAATTGCGTCGTTTGTTCAAAACAAGACGCAGCCTATTCTTCTTTGAATCCCAGAAAAACGGTGCACCAATAAATATTCTAATCATTTTGACTTGAAATGCGTAAAAACGCAAAAATTGTTTGAAATACATGATGATTTCAGGATCTATTGTAAAGGAATCAAAGTTTGACTGGTGAATATGATTTAGTGTCGTCGTCCTCGAGTTATATAGCTTTATTTATAAGTGAAACGTGCGTAAATATTACATTTGATGGTCTTGTACTGTGACTGACATTTCAAATTTATGTTTTTTCTAATTCCTTGAAATTCAACTTATTAATGTACATAGCAGGCTAAAATACCTTTAGGCATATATAAATCATAATAAATAGTTGGAGATGACATCCTAAGCGATGGAATAATGAAATGTCCATGTCTCATGAATTTTGTCGTAATAAATGGTGTACAAGTTTCGTCGTAGACCAATGTTTGATAATGTGGTTGCTTCACTATTTAACATTCTAGTGTAATATTTATACTTGTGTGTGAGCGCTTGGCTAAAAGTAATCCTATTTTTATAAACCTACTCCTTTGTTTTATGTCGGATAAATATTTTACATTGCATCTAAAATATTTAGAGTTTTGAGTGGAGTGAACAACACTGGTTGTCGTCACATAAGATAGTATAACCATATTATAATATATCTAAGTTTTATCCTGGAATGAAAATTTTTACAACTTGAGTTTTAATAGATCATTGAAATGCATATTTAACTAAGACGCCAAATAGGGCCAATGTAAGCATATTTCCGGGAAAGTATATCTTTGGTTTGGGTACGAACTATTATTTTTCTTCAAATATTGTCCGCTGAATTCTTGAAGACACGAGTAACAATAAATATTAAAGCAACTTAATAATTCGCTAAGATATTCTGGGCACGTGTCATACACATACACACCAAGACAATGTGTGTTATCTAAAACATTAGCTCCAGCTCATCGGACCTTTTTAAACATCAGCTTAATGTCAGATACACAGTGTTGTGCAGTGGTTAAAACCACTAGTGGTCATAATGGCCATAATGGTCAAAATGGCCTGGTCAAAATGAAATTGAAAAGTGGTCAAAATGGTCAAAATGTAATTTGGGGCACTGTGAAACTACATTAAAGCCAAGGAGGCTACGTAGTTCCGCAGATGTACGAATTGCTGTTTACATTTTACAAGTACTTTTTATGACCAGTATGACAATAATTTCATTTTATAGCATTCGGTATTTAAAATTTCAGTTTAAATTCATGATGGGCACATTAATTAATAAAAATTACATTCTCAGAAGTATATTCTCGATTGTAAGGCAACATAATTCTTACATCGTACCTGTGATGTATCTAGAGAAATTTAAAATACCTATTTCTGACTCCGGCTTAGGATTTCTGTAGTAGGAGGTTACATAAGTTAATATTTCGTAGCCAATTTAAGAGGACATGCAGTGCAGATATAACCATCCAGTCATAATATTCATTATTATTATCCTAAATATGCTTAGTTGAGTATTTATTTGACTGAATTATGCTAAAGATCGTATTTCTATTGAAAATATTTGATATTCTATATAGTTAGGTACGATTTGTTATTCAAAACATATGATAACAGTTTAAGTATTTAAAACAGGCGCGGGTCTAGTACGCATGTGCAAGTGATGACGCGCATTTTGACCATTTTGACCATTATGACCATTTTGACCATTTTGACCAGTGGCCTGGTCAAAATGCAAAAAAGTGGTCATTAGTACAACACTGCAGATACAGCTATACTTGCTTAAATACTCAAATCTACATATGTTATGTGTATTTTGATAGTTTTCAGGTTTTAGGACACAATTATTATTAAAATGTAATACATTATTTACTCATTCTTGTGACTTAAATAATATGTGTTCATAGTCTGTCGGTGTTAGGATTATTTAATAATGTAATTATCTATACACAAAGTAAGCACTAGA
This sequence comes from Tomocerus qinae, assembly GCA_020055645.1. Classification (NCBI taxonomy): domain Eukaryota; kingdom Metazoa; phylum Arthropoda; class Collembola; order Entomobryomorpha; family Tomoceridae; genus Tomocerus; species Tomocerus qinae. The sequence goes on along the minus strand of CM034546.1, from coordinate 11,373,759 downwards.
AAGCCGTGAGATGCATCATGCATCATCCATGACCATGACGTGTAAACGTTTTTACTCCACTGTTTGTGCATTTTCTTTTGATCACAAATGGCTTCACCAGTGTAAAACAGTCCTGGGCCAGATAAAAAAATGCCATCTCTCATCCCAAATTAGAGTGACGGGGAAAATAATCATTAAACTAAAAAATGGGAAATCAACAATTTTCGACCCTATTATTATAATGTGTTTCAAACGTTTTTATATATTGCTATTGCTGGTTTGTATTTATTTTACAGGGTAAAGTAAATGGATTTAGACATATTATATGAAAAAAAGATATGCCGTTGGACATCCCATCTCAAGCGACGGAGTAAGTAATAAAATAATTAAAAACTAATGAAATGTTTGTTTTGTCGACCCATCAAAAATCAAAACACATCGTCATCAATATAAATAGTTTATATACATTGACCAAGAGTAAGCACCAAACCAAAATGGTACAAAAACTGAATGATATAGATATAGAACTAGAGTAGTAGTTAGTAATTAAACAATGGTTAGTAAAAAATAAATTGTGATATTACAGATAGATAGTTTCTGTTTCCAATGAGCATAGATTGTCTCATTCTCATTAATAAAGATATTTCGGGATTCGAACTGTGACCTTGGGTTCGAGTGGGAAATAAAAATGTGAACCACATGTGGAAAATAGAAAACAAAGGCCAAGTGGGTGATAGAATGAAAATTAGAAACCTGAAGTGAAAAATAGACCCAAAGCTAGCTATTTAATGACATCTATATGTATACCTGTACTTTATAATGTTAAAAATAGAACTCTATTACACCTTACGAAACTCTAAAAATTACAAGTCCAAAGTAGCTAAATTGTTCAATTTTTCCAACACTCCAACCCGTCTGCGTCTACATTCCTATGCGATGTAACTTTACCATAACAAAACTGATTATGTTCTTGATTGCAGATGACCGTGAAATAGAAAGTGGAGATAAAGTATCTTTAATGTGAACTTGGAAATGCAGTTGTACCTCCCACGCAAGTTGATATTTTCGGTTCTACCTTCTCGTTGAAAATAGACTTATTGTTATGTGTCACATGATTCATTATATTTTGAAAAGAAAAAGGATAGATACGATAAAAGGATAGCTTTAAGGAATGCCTTCGTTAATGTGGAGAATTAATTGTAAAGCAGTGCGACAATAAATATGTAAGTGATAAACTAAAATTCAGCATAATTAATGTTTTCACTTATGTACCCCAAGACCCCAAAGCATTCCTTCGCGATTCGTAAGTAAAAGTTAATTATATATGCTACAATATTTTCACAATGATTAAAATATACATTAAGCGAAATAGAGACATCACGATATGATAAAGTTATTGCAAGTGTTAAACTATAAGTTGTATTTTGTTTCCACCTGATTATACATTTGTTCACATTTTTCAATAGAAATATATGATAAAGTTAGTATGTTTTTCCTATAAAGATAGAGCTTTAGTGCACATTATTGTATGATTTGTAAAAAACCCAAAAATGCCAATAAACCCAGGGTTTTTTAAGTGAAGCGGGGTAGGTTTTTTGCCAAAAAACCCCAGCCAATAAAAAACCCGACCCACTACCCTGCTTCTCACGCTCCTCTGCAGCCTTATTCTTATAGTGTATTATTTCAACTGCATTGCAACAGCACATCCCGAGATACATACAAAATGCACAATACATATCTGAGCAAGTGTATAAACTGGAGTTACATATGTTAGCAGCAGGTATAATAAAATATGCAGTATTAGATATAGGTATCAAGGAAGACTGACTGGCGTCAGAGGAAGGAAGCTCCTCAGATATACAATGTGAGGATTCAAACACACGTGTATATTATGAATATTGGATAAAACCTTGGAAAAATACATAGACTATAATAATATAGACAGCTCATATAGCATCAGTCTAAAGATATAGTGAATTTAGCACATTTACTCTGGATATTTATCCCAGTGGTTTTTAAGGGTTTGATAACGATAGTTCCATGAAATATTTGTTGGAGATAATACGCAAACGGCAGAGTACAATAGGAAAAAATTGAATTATTTAGAAACTTTTTATTTACGACAATTTGCGATTTTGTTTATCCATTTTCAATTTGAGATTTTGATGGTACTGTTTCCCGGCAATTTTGGTACCGACCATGGATTAAAATGTTGAAATTGTAGTTATAGAAAATGTCTTAATGAAAGCGAACATTCTATGCAGATCGTAAAAAAATTGAAACAAGCCATGGGGAATCTTCTAAACTTGTTTCTTTATCTAGTAAAATGTTAAAGTTCATTTTTACCATTTTGTCTTTCACTGTAATAATAAATATCCAAATATCGAACATGACATTGGAATGCTCATGATGACTACGTTATGTATGTTATTTTATTTGCATAGTGAATAGTGTCTGACTTTGTTTAGTTCTATGTAAGTTCTGTATAGAATAGTTTCGAACTGGCTTAAATGTAAACCTATAGGAGTTCTATATAAAGGAAATCAATTTTGATAATACATTAGACGTTACTTTACACTTCACATGCATAAACGTATTCTGATTTCTTATTCTATACTATTTCTCACTTTTTACACATCGCTCACTGCGCTCTGATCTTGATTTACATAAAATTTAACACTCATACCAACATGTTGTTTATCTATCTATTTATTCAATTTTTATTGCTTTTTATTGTTATCAACAATGTTCAATGTTTTCGAAAGTTATATTACCATAATTGCGATTACAATATGGTCACTTTCAATCAATCCCAGTGGCAGACAAAATTTATGCTGTCAAACCAAAATGGCCAACCTTGGACTTTAGCAACATCAAATTATAGCACAAAGCTATTCGGTCGTTATGAAAGAAATCCTCGAGATCTGTCAAGAAACTTGTGCAGTGTGAATATTCTGATGGAGCCACACCCTGATTTGGAAAATCTGGTTAATAGAACTTCAGTCTGGAATAGAAATAAATCGACTCACTTCAAGGTTCATAGTCGTCATTAAAGATGAAATGAAAACAATGAATCCAGAATGGCAATCAAGACTGATTCAAGATTTGGTGGCTCCCTTATTTATATTGGCAATGGAAGGTGGGAGCAATTATTCCGTTTACACCGATATTCTTTACAATCCTTCGACGGGGTCCACTGTCTTTCGTCAGCTTAATAGTGGTGACTCGGAAGAAATGTGGGAAGGAATTTGGAATACATTGAATGGAAATCTTCATGGAATTCCAATTGGTAGTGTTTATGACAATTTGTGGTTCGATGGTTTCAGGCAACTGCCAAAATGCAGGAAACCAATATACACAACAACCAAGATTCAATATTATTGTCGAAATGCAGTGAGAGCTGTTGAATTAATGGCTGAAAAATGGAACTTCACTGCCGTTTATGCAACGAGATCGAAAAATTTTGATAGTGAACATAAACGATGTGGAAAGATTGATATGTATGGAAATCGAGAAAATACGTACAAAGTACGATGGTATGAAACTCTTTTCATTGAACACTTTGAGGAACAGATTCCATATTACTGTGAAGCAATTCCTAGTTTCCTCGACACTCCTCTAGCAGTTCTAATTCAAAATACTTTTGATGATTATTGCTGGTGGCTGATATTCTCCCTATTCCCGATTTCATTTTATCTTTTGGACTTAAGATTCACATCTGTCTATAAGAAATTCGAGTTCATCGTTGTATGTACAATATCCGTTCTTTTAAATCAGGATGTTTCCAATAAAGGGAGAAACATTTTGTATTTGGTAACTGTGTCCATGGGATTTATAATTGCTATTCAATATGATACATGGATAACAAGCGAGATTATTGCACAGCCAGACAGAAAACAATTTATAGACTTTAAAGATCTTGTAGAAAACAAATACAAATTGTTATTACAAATAGACAGAAAACGGCATTTAGGGGAACAGAGAATCGAATGTTTTAAGAAATATAAACTTCTGGATAGATATAATACAAGCGTCCACATATTCGATTGGCAAAAGGATGCGTCACCTGATGACATGGAAATTAGTGGAAAACGTTTTACTTGGAAATCGTTGTTTAACTTTTCATTGAAACTGTTTGTCGTGAAGGACAAAGTGGAGAGTAAATACCTTGTGCATTTAATACCATCTAAGATGTCTTTACATGGAGTTTGCATGACAGTAAAAGAAACAAGTCTTGCTGATCCGATATCTTATAAATTCATGGAATGTTACCGTTTTAAATTCCAATCGTATTTTCAAGCCATGCAAGAAAGAGGGTTTTTAAAATATTTTAAGCAACAATACGATTTTGAATGGCAATTAGAGTACAGACTATCCTATACCAAACTGAAGTATAAAGACTCTCGGAGTGTGGCGATAAGTCTTTCGATGAAGATTCATACCATTTTCTTCGTTTGTGGATACTTCATACTTGGCTCATTTTTTACTCTGTTCCTAGAAATTTTGTGGCATCATAGATTGGTTTTCCAAGTACACGTTTCAAACATTTTAGAGAAAATTAATATTCAGAGGAGGATTAAGAGTGCAGTTGTTGTATTTCCAGTTGCAATGGATGACGTATTTGAATTGCGTAAGATATTTAAAAGATAATCCATTTATACCAAAGGGAATTAAACTTGACAGTCGTGGAGTTTGTAACATTACGGGGAAATAAATAGGAAAATGTTTTAAAATCAAAAAATCAAATATTTACAGCTAAATCTTTGGGTACTGGTTTCTATGCCACCCATTATGTAATCATTTAAAATAATATATCTAATTTTGGTTTCGTATATTTAAAATGTTTCATTTCATGTCAGATAAGATTCATGTTTTAATTTTTTGACTCGAATATTCTTTTTACAGGTAACAATATTCTCAAGACGGATAAAGAAAACAACAGTGACCACAATGACGAGTTCTTAACTGTGCTTACTGATATCGATTAATGTATTGATTGCACTCATTTGATATTTAATAAAGCAATATTATCATTACCATATAATAGCATGTCGATTGATATTGATTGAATAAGTCTGTGACAATTAATTTCAACAGAGTAGTATTTATTATTTGTTAAAAATTAAATTTGGCTAACAATGCGATTATGAATAGAATCAAGTTGAGGGTTGCAAGTTTCGACTACCTATCATTAACTTTTGTTAATCGTGCCATGAAAATGAAAATTTTGCGATGTGACATAAGAGGTCAGAACTGTAAAATTTTAAAAACTTCCAAGATGTTGTAAATGTGTTTCTTTAAGATTTTTTTGCTATTTGTGCTTATATAATATATTAATATATCTTATAAAATCTGCTTGCTTGGTGGTTTAACGATGACTTTAAATTCACAATTAATTAGCTGTTCTAGCATACATACCTTAATACGATTCACCCCCTAATCGTCAACACTAAAATTCCAACACATCAAAAGTACTTTTTGTCAACACGCTTTTCCTTTTTTGTCAACAGAAATTTTTATTTATTGCACTAATTGTATTGCCTAAGAATTCCTTTCATCTACCCAACCTTTTACTCGCCTTCAGCAAACTCTCCGTTTTCTTCTACCACTACTGCACTACATATATCCCTTTCTGTACATGGCCAGTACTTTTTTTTCTGGTCATTGAGTTCTTAGACTATAAATATAACTGTTCCTGGCCAGTGTTTTGGTCACTTTATTCTTCGTTTTTGAAGGAAATAAAGTACAATACGAGGGTTGACAAAAAGGTGTGGACAATTAGGGCAAGCACGTATCCAGGAATTTGACCTAGGGGGGCACACCAAAATGTATTAGTAAAATGATGGCATATTCGCGCGAAGCGCGAAATTTTTTTGGATTTTTAACCTTTATTGACAAAAAAATCGTCTTTTTCTGGTAGCTTAGGGGGGGCCCGGACCCCGCCCCCCCTCTGGATACGTGCTTGAATTAGGGGTTCTTCCCTTAATACATAAATTCCTGGCATTTCCATCTTTGGATGATATCTATAGATAAATGGACAGAATCAGGAAGAAGGTGTTTTTAGATTAGCTTTAAATCTTTCGACAAAAACAGAGGAATTAATAAGGTAATCATATTTCTGTAGGGCCACAAATGAAAAGAACAATAAATATGTCAGCAAGTGTATAAAATGGAGCTACATGTTAGCAGTAGGTATAATAAAATATTCAGCATTAGATAGGTATCAAGGAAGACTGACTGGCGTCAGTGGAAGGTCTTCGCTTGTCAGATATACAATGTGGGAATTCAAACACACGTGTATATTATGAATATTGGATCAAACCTTGGAGTAAAACATAGACTATATAGACAGCTCATATAGCACCAGTCTAAGTATATAGTGAATTTAGCACATTCGCGCTGGATATTTATCCCAGTGGTTTTTAAAGGTTTGATAACGGTAGTTCCATGAAATATTTGTTTGAGGTAATACGTAAAATGCAGAGTACAGTTTTCATTTCAGTTGGAAAAAATTAAATTGGTCAGAAACTTTTAATTTTCAATTTGAGGTTTTGATGATACTGTTTCCCTGTAATTTTATTGCCAACCATGGATTAAAATGTTGAAATTGTAGTTATAGAAAATGTATTTATGAAAGTGAACATTCTATGCAGCTACTCTGACCTTTTTAAATATCATCTTAATAC